>VZTD01001037.1:243868-305355 GCA_013397725.1 Rhagologus leucostigma
AAAAAAAAAGAGAAAAAAAAAAGAAAAAAAAAGATACTTTTATGTCCAATTGCTATTCTCCAGGTCCCAGGAAAAGTCATTTAACTTTCTGTGTTTAATGTGGTGATGACCCAGGAGCTTGGTGAGCCTGGCAGCCTTGGCAGGCATTCTTGACAGCTTGTCAAGCCTGAGGCTACTGCATGTTGTCTTTCCTCTCAATAATTAATAATTAATTAGAATCCATGGTTTTTTAATGATGGACTGATTTAAATGTACTGGTTTTCAGGGGGATGTATTTTTTTAAAACATTCATTTTTTGAAAGCAAGAGAGACAAGTAAGAGGAATGATGTACAAGCCTTCAAACAAGTCAAACAAAATCACTGGAGGAATAAAGGCCTACCATACACATACATTTATCTGTGTATATAAGGATGCATTTGCACACAATGCATCTAGTCCCTACTGGCCAAACACAAGAGACTAAACACCTTTTTTCAAGCCCAGAAAATCAAACACTGCCTGAAGCACCTCATTTATGGATTTACCATGCACACAAAGCACAAATCCCAGAGCTGTATTTTTTTGTCTTAATCAGTTGATATGTTCTGCAGAAATGTAGGAAAATTATGGCCCTAATTTTCAAAGACACTACAAGGAGCCACAGAACAGACAAGGGAGAAGAAAAGGATGCCATGGTTAGTTGATGTGAATCCAGTTTTCTCCTGTTATACTTCATTTCCATGTATACTATATATTCCGTAATATACATTACATATATGTTACACATTATACACTATGTCCTCTATACTGCATATTGTATTTTGTATACTATATATTATCTCTATTTCTACTTTGTATAATTCCCCCCCATTTCACCTTTTGTTTTCTTGCAGAGGCCGAAGTTCAGTGAAGACTCCTGAAGTTGCTGAACTAGAGGAAGAAGTCCACAATTGCCCTTTGAAGTGCAGTCTCCAGCCTTAAACTGGACATCTGTGTTCCACACCCAGTGCCTAAGGAATACGTTTCAGAACAAGAGGTGAGTCCAAATATTCCCAACAGGGTTGGAGTCCCTTCCTTTGTAGATATTAGATGCTTTGTTACCAAAACATGTCTCCCTATACTCAGGACGTAGAAACTGATCCTACACAGAGGTATCTGCATAAGACACAACGCCAGCTTGGTCTCCAGGAACGGTTCATCCTCAGAGAAGCAGAGGTTCTTCTGGGGTGTTGTTGTTTTCTTATATGTAGGTGACAAAATACCAACAGAGAAGAAGTGATTTCACACTAGGCATGACAGTTCTGTACCCAGCTGCAGTCCTTGTTATACTAAGCCTCCCTGAGTGAAATTCTATTTGGTCTAGTAAATGCAATTGTGTTTCTATTATTCTTAGGAAAAAATAAAAATCATCAGGATTCATCCATATATTTATCAACTGTTAGACACCAGTACTTTTCTTGTAACCATTTAACATTTGTGAAAGTTCTGTTTAACTGATATTAATAAATAACACTATATATACACATTATCTTCCATGCCTTCAGACTTGCAGCAGTGTCAGCAATATCCACCTGGGTGGATAATAAAGGGTGACCCAAAGCCAAACAAAAGCATTTCCACATATTTACAGTCTGTAACTTGAGAATAACTGTATTAAACATAAGGGAATATTCTAAAAGAAAAGTTCAACATGGGAGTAGAAGTATTGTCTTTAGGTTACTTTTGGTTCTTCTCTTACTATTGCTAGGTGGAAAACATCACAAGATTATGATGATGTGGAAGTTGTGATCTCTTAGTTCTTTGGAGAGGCATCCTACAAGAAGGAAAATGTATCAACACAAAAGTATTATTTCTATTTTCTGATTAACTGAATTCATTTTCTGAATCTGAATTCCATTTGGGGACAAACACCCAGTTGATAGACTGAGGTTTCTGAGGCAAATTAATTACTAGTAGGACCAGTCTAACTTGTTTGCCATTTCATGTAGAAATAAATCTCAAAGTCTATCTGAACTCCAGTGTTATTCCTCTTATAAGAATTAAAGTTGTCAGTTTCCAGTGTCTTCCTACAGTCACTATTTGGTGAAATGATGGCACGACAGCGAAGATCAGAGATACAATTTTCTGACAAAAAGATGGGAATAGGTCTTGACAGTTTGACTGCCTTATTTCTGTCCAAAGCCAGTAGCAACTGTGCCAAAGTTGTTCTGGACAGTAGCTTATATCAAACTGTTCACAAAACTTCTAGTGATGTGGATCAGACACTGACTCTAGATGATCTGTTTGACTGCTTCACTATTCTTACTGCTAGGTTAGATTTCTGTTTGAGAGTGTGCACCGTAAATCTGCCTTTCGTATAATTTCTTAAGTTGGTAGAAAAAAAGAGATCAAAACACCTCAGAGAAAATGCTTTCCTACATCTTTAGCCAAAATTATCTAGAATTTCTTGAAAAATGGTGGGATATTATTTTTAAAATTTTAGTGCCTGCATTTGTACATGTGCTGGAAGCTGTAATACATGGATTATGTAACTGCTGACATGATGATCTTTACAGATCCTGTGTATTATACTGTATGCATATATCCATTTCAATGCAAAATAATAATAAAATATACACAGTTTTTATAGCCCAAGGGGTAAGTAGTATCTGGCAGATTAATTAATTGAATAGTAATCCAGGAGGAAATGTATTCTAATGGAGGCAGTGGAACACTCCCTTTCCAATTGATCATATTTAGTTAAGAGGATTGGTAGTAGTTTGTAATTCACTCAGGTGCTGCTTTGGGCAGGGTCTGTGTTACTTAATGTAATAGCTCTTTTTCAGCTTTGATGTTGATATAGGCCCCTGAAACTCATCTTCCTTAATTGTATTATAATAGAAAGAGTGCCCTAGGGACAATAACAAGGAACAAACCCCAAAAGACTGAATTCATTTGCTACAATTGGAATGTGTTAGGCTCTGTGATAAAAGCTCATTTGTACACCCACTGAGAGAGACAATATCAGGTGGAGACTTAAAAAATACCCTTCCAAGTTACTCCCAGGTCCATCACAGGAGCCATCAGCCTACCAAAAACCCCACAATTCTACTTAGGATCACAGTGGTTTGATGCCAGATGTGGGAAATCCAAATTAAAGACTCAGAGGAACAGATAGTATATCTGGACTTTTCCCAGGGCTGCCTCAGGAGAGCCTCAAACCCAGTGTCCAGAGATGAAATCCATCAAGATGTGTGAACAGAGCACCTTTTGGACTGAGGGGAGTTACTGCTGAGAAGTATGGGACACATTCTGGGATGCAGGGGAAGAGCATTTTGGGATGGCACTTCTTATGGGAGGTTTAGAGGAGAAGACAGAAAAGGGGTGGATCTAGTTAATCTGAGGAGCAATGAACATTGGAAAATAGAGGGATGATGGGACAGAAATGTTTTGATGTTTTGTCATATGCAAATAGTTTGCAGGTCAGTAAACATGTCTGCTAGGGATCAGTGCAGTCTGCCCTATTTTCTTATTAAACTCCATTTCTAAATAATTTCCTGGGTGAGGGACTCTCTATTTGATGCACGTGCATATGAGTTCTGAGTGCCAGCAGCTGGAGTACGACCTCAGGTCACATGGTCCTGTGGATGCAGTAACTGGAGCAAGTATGGATTGATGCCATGATGATTTTTTGCTTTTTCATATACCCCTCTCATATACCCTTCCACATACCCTTTTACACAGCTTTGCATGTATCCTTAGTGCTTTTAGCCCACATACTTGTAATTCCCCCAGTCCGATAACTAGCTTAGACCCAAAGTTCCGTTAAGCCAGAAGACGAAACATCTTGAAAACCTCGAAGTTGGGTCAGAAAGCCCCAGACACCAAGGTCCTCTCCAGAACACATTCTGTAAACCAAGATAGGCCCATCCAGGGGGAAGGTTCCTCAGGACGGGGGCTTCTCTTGAGCCTCTCATTGGGGAATCTTTGATAGATATGCTAATGTGCAAGGTCTATAACTGTATACGTGAATTATCGTGTGTGCGCATCTTGGGGGGTGCATCTTGGGGTGGGTGGGCATCCTGGTGTCCATCTTTTGGGCATGCACTTTCGGTGTGCATTCGGGGGTGCTTTCTGCCTGGGTGTGGTGCACCAGAGGATCCTTAAATAAATACCGAGGTAAAACCCTTTTTCCCTCTAACTGTGTTTGGCTTTTAATTCTAAGCCTAGGATAAGGCATCAGGATGAGTGCTAGAATAGTGAGTTGAATCTGGGCAGCAGCTGAACTTCCACCCTATCATCTCTCACTCTCCTCTCCCACAAGATGGAGAGAAAATGAAAGGAAGGTGAAAAGACTTGTGGACTAAGATAATGAAAATTTAACAAGGAAGGCAAAATATGTATGTGCGAACAAAACTAGAGGAATTAATTCACTGATTCCCATCTGCAGGCATGTGTCCAGCCAGTTCCTGGAAAGCGGGGCCTCAGAATTCCTAATTCCCTCAGAACTGGGAAGTGAAATGTATTCTCTTCTTTCTTTGTGCTCTTTTTTGCTGAACATGGTGTCATGTGGTACGGAGTATCTGTCTGGTCAGTTTGGGCCAGTAGTCCTAGTATTGTCCCTATTAACATTTAATATTTTTGGTGTCTTTCCAACCAGTAGAAATCTACTTCTGTTCTTGAACATAGGTCTGGTCGTTCAGAATTAATACAAGGTAAAGTGAGAGTAGACTGCTCATAGAGGACACTGGCCCTAAATGTCTTCAGATTAATAATTTGTAGAAAAACAAGGATGGAGAACATCTGATTCCTCATTCAGCTTTTCCACCTCTCCTCTTCTAAGTATATGACTCCTGACTTCAGTAGAAAGGGGAAGGAAAGAAGAGAGTTCTGCTCCACCATTCTGAAACCTGAGGGGTTCCCATATTCTTCAGCTTGTTAAAACAAAACTTCACTGGTTGACATAGTGTGTCTGTAATTAATGTACAGATGAGATAAAACAAAAGTCTCATTAAAAAGGTGAAAGGACCTATCTTTAAAACAAAACAAAACAAAACAAAAAAGACATGAGGCTTTGGTGACAGGAGTGAACTAGCCCCTGGCAGATCAGTCAGTGTGTCAGTAGCCACAAACTAGCAGGTGCAACATTAATAAAAGGCAGAAGAGGACCCAGAGCTCTGTGTGTCATGCCATCAATTCTCTGGATTGTGCTAGATATTGATCATAAATAAATAATTGTTCCATTCTGCTGTTGATTAAAATGTTAGTAAAAATACAAAGTTACAGGAGCAGAATCTAAAACCATACCATAGCTATGAAAAATCCATAAATGGGTCAAAACATTTTTCCTCCTGCTTAGTCCTTCTTAGATTAATACAACCTTCTTGTCACATGGATTTTCAAAAGGATAACATGTCTGAAAGATGGTATTTTAAATTTCCATCTGCAAGTGACGAATCATTTTTCTTGAGCATTTGTATTATATTGTATATACATTTGTTTTCACTTTCTGTGGTGTAAGAGCAAACATGTACAGCAAAGTTTATATAAATCATATATAAGCTTACTTATATAAAAATTTAAAGGAGGTAAAAATCACTTTCTTTCTCAGTATTGAGTCTCTGGACCAGATTTAGTGTGCACTTTATTTCCTATTGCAACTAACAAAAAATTAGAAAGGTAAAGAAGATTTTTTTGTTGTACTGAAGTACTTTTTACTTTTTCTCTCTCAAGGTTCAAAATATCTTCTCTACAATATAAGTTCCTACAGCCTTTATTTCAATGAGCAAAATGGCAAATTAATCCTCTTAAAGTCCGTTCAGTGGCTTTACATGAAACTGTAGAACATTATACTGAAACCAGCTGGCTGTGATGTGATGTGATAACATCCAGCTGAGAGGTGGCAATGAGTAGCTGGTAGGCAGTGACATCTTAAAACGACGGCCCGTTCTGAAATAACACCAGAATAGTGGCTCACACTGCTGTCTTTCAGCATGATTTACTAGCCCTCATTTAGAGATGTATCTTCATGGTTAAAAAAGTTTTGGATGAAAACTAACTTGTGCCTGCTCACTTGGCATGTCACACTTTCAATATTTTTCACAACGTAAAAATTAGCTATTGCTACAACTATATTTGAAATTCCTGAGTCATTGTTCCTTCATACTGAGAATATTTCTAATTTGCTATAGAAAAAACTATTCCTAATATAGCAATTAAATAAACTTAAATAACATAAGCAAAGAAAGAAATTTGCAAAGAAATTCATACAAAATTGCTTTTATTTTGAAATAAAAAAATATTGATAAGGAAATTAAATGGGGAAAAAAAGGTTCTCTGGATAAGTATTAATTATGTAGGGAGCCTGTGACCACAGTATCTGAGTGCTCATTTAATAAGGAAACAATATAAAAGAAAATAATAAGAATTCACACTGTATGTAATATACAAACTGACATGCATTCATCTTGACATAGTATGGGGAACAGAGATCTATTCCTAGTCAAAAATAAAAGGCATTTTTGTGTTGTTTTGACAGAGGCAAAAGAAAACAAACAAACAAAACCTCTCTAAATCTTCTTCGAATAGAGTAAAAGGTTGATAGTTTTCTGGAAAAAAAACATCAATTTGAAGCTTTTTGGGAGGGAGGACTTGTGTTTGTTTTTCTGAAACTTTTCAAGAAAATTATATATGATCAAAACCATGAAAAATTAAAGGATGCTGTAGAATGGAATATTATAATTTATTTCCTTTAATAAAAATTGTTTTCTCTGTATCCAGTACTGTTAGAAAAGGGGAAAGAGATGTTGCATTGCAATGCCTTCTTGATCTCACTTTTCTGTTCATCTCTGTATACATGTTAACATTGCAGCTACATCTCACCTCTCTAAGACTTTGAGCACTTGCCTCTGATTTCGGTACTCCTCAGCTGCTTCAGACCGAAAGGCCAAAGCTGTGGCTGGAGTTTGAGGTGGTGAACAGTTGCTGTGGTCTAAGCCACAAGTTGCTTTGTCACGTGAGGTAGCAGAGTGTGGTGCATGGTTACCCATTTTCTCTTTTAACAAATGGGATCACTGGGATTTGAGATCCACCTAGCAGCAATCAATGAATTGCAAAACAGTGACTGCAGCCTGCTGAGTTGGAAATAAAAGGAGCTTGGTTGTGTGCACAGGAAAGAAAGAGAACAGTTACAAGCAGCCTTCAAGGAAATTGAGCTTTAAAAACATGAAAACACTAAATGAACCACATAATTACCCAGGGAAAGAGGAAGCAAAAAATCACAGAATAAATGGATACAACAAAGAAGGAACATTTTAGATTTGCTTATTTATTTATGTACATGTGGTTTTTTTAGCATCTGTGAGAGGTCTCAGTAGGACATGGAAAGAGATAGGATAAGCTGGGATTCAGCTGAAATATTAACTGGAATTTAGAGAAAACACTAAGAGAAACATATTTTCAGATATCATTGATTGTTCTTATGTTTCTTTACGGCTTTATTAGATTTTTAATTTGTATATTTTACAGTAGGAGATATGACAATTTTTTTTATATCTTTCATGGAAAGAGGAATTCTTCTCCAGTAAGTGCTAACATTTCAGTTTATATATTTGACAATGCTGCAAAAAACAAAAAAAACCAAAAAAACCCCCCCAAAAAACCCAAAAAGACAACAACAAAAAAAGAAAAAAACCTGATAACACACCTTTGGCAGAAATCTTTAAAATCAAAGTAGGCTTGAGACAATCATGACTGACAAATTTGCATGAAAGCCACCAAATTTGCATTCATTTACAGCATTTCTCCCCTACTACATCCATTTTAAACTTAAAACATGTAACATTTGTTATGAACACATTCTTCCTATCCCATAATCTATTTTTTTTAATAAGAGTTTTTTAAGCTTCATAATACTTCAATCAGAAAATTAATTAACTGGGCTTTTGTGATGTATATCATCCTTAATTCAAAGCTTTATTTCTTGAACAACATACTGAATTTACTCTAGAAGATACTATTTGTATGTCCTGAAGATACTCTACCTTACAGAATAATTTTAATATGACTTTAATAAAAACTTCACCATTGTGTTCGGGGGTTTTTGTGCTTGAAACAGTGATGTGAATTATGAAGTAAAATACATTAACAGTGAAATCAAAGGGGTAAAACTGTGGGTCTTTTTCTCTGGAAAAGTTCATACTACGTCTCTATGATTGTCATTCTCACAGTCCTTTGAGCAAATCTATAAAGCAGGGGGCAGAAATTCTGCTATGACAAAATATATGTTCTACAAAAATTGCAATTAATTCTATGTCATGGTTGATCAAATGCATTAATTAACATAACCAACTCCCCAAATCGAGGGAAAACTTTCACATCAGCATAGAAGACAAACGGCAAAATTCTTCTTTCTAATTTTTCTGAATCATATTGAGATTATTCAGCATTAAATACAGTGTTAAAAAAATCCAAACTATAAAGAAGCATATTATCTTTGGTAATAAGGAAAATAAAAAATTTAGATCATGTAAATAGGAAAAAGGAAGCATTTTATGCGAGTGATTATCAAACTATCTCAGAAATCAGTCCACATTAAGTCATGCTCAGATCCAGCCATTTCTCTATAAACATGATTTCTGCAGGGAATAAAAAAGAGAAAATTCGACTTAGAGCATTATTATACTCATGTGACTGCATGAGTGGTATTCACATCTCATGAACAAGCATGAACATTTTCAGCCATAGAATTTGCCTAAATGTCATTGTAGTTAGTGGAGATTTAATTTGTGTAACAAATTAGTTTTGAAGACTTGACTGTGTCCTCTCAACATAGGCAGGCAGTGCTATTTCAGGATGACCTGTGACATCCTATCCAGTGTCCAGCTGATGCACTGGAACTTAAGCCTTCTTCATATATTTTATGTCAACTCTGACAGCTATTGTGACAGATCAAATCTGTGACAGCCTAGTGTAGTCAAATACCACTAGACAATTCATTTTATCTATAGGTACCTATTGTCTTGATCCAAATATCACTCTAAGACTTCAGGTTTCAAGAGAAATCCTAAAAAATGGGACCATATTGACAGATAATATGGCAACATGCCTCGTATGTATATGTCTCTTATAGATATGGCCCCTCTCTGAGCTGGGGGGAGGGAGTGGGCATACACCTTTTAAGTATGTTACTTAAAATTATAGATAAGCATTTTTTTAAATGCTATTTAAAAAAGAAGTCCACCTATTGTGTTTTACCATACTGAAAATATTTGTAGCAGATTTACAAATCTCACACGGATGTACAAAGAAAGTTGTAACCCTACAAACACATATGTGCTTTATTCTCCTGTGCTTCCTCACCTCATACTCACATTCACAACAAAATAACAGCCCATTAATAAAAGCAAAGACTAGTAGAAGTCTAGCAACTAAATTCTTGTTTCTCAGTATTTTTGCAATAAGCGATATGTTTAACTTACTCCCTAGTACCTATTGGGAAAAAGCAATCCAATGGTTGAAACACTCTCTTTTCCTCGGCTGGAAAAATTGCAACATATGTTTCATAGATCCCTTTGGAAAACAGGATTCTAGCTGATATCTAGAAAAGATGCCCCAATAATTAAATTATTAAATTGTCCACTATTAGGAGTGCTCAGCTAATGATGCCAGTGAGGATGTCATTTTAAGTGCTGGTGGGTGGCAAATACTACAAGATATTTGCCTACAAGTAAGTCCAGAGAGGTAAATCATACTTGCGCAGATGAACAATACAGGGAGAAAAATGTGAAAATGTTTCTAGAGAGCAAGGCACAGAATAAAATGTTCTAATGTTCTTTATGCTGTTTTTGCAACCAGCTATCAAATTACTATGTACTGGGGAAACATCTGAAATAACATAAAAGGGACAGGTGATTTCCATCTAAAGAAAATAAAATTCAAATATAAAATAAAGTTTATGATGAAGTTTTAAACTTAAGACTGAAGAAAATCTGACAGGTGTACAAGGGCGAAGTAATAAAATCTCTGCAGTATGACAAACCCTGACAGAAGTCTATAATGTTGAGGAAGGTAATAGCAATATGAGCAATCTCTATAAATAAGACTCTATTGAAACAAAGAACATAAAAAAATTGATAACGAGAACAGCGCCAAATATATAAATGATTCTATGTGAATTACAGAAATTTAAAGAATTTGGTAGCCAAGATCAAATCCCGACTTTAAATAAGAGTATTGTGATACTAGGGATTGAAGAATATGATGGAAGCCAGGTAACCAGAGCTGCACTGTACCTTGGATGTTAGCAGACAATTTACATTAGGAATGTCAGAAGCTGTATGTGTGGAAAAGTGGCACTGTACCTTAAAAGAAAGATTAGATTAAAATATGGAAATACACAGAGCAAAATAAGCACTGACAAGGAAGAAAAATTTATTTGTAGAAAAATCCTGTGCCCAAATAGCATAGTATAGCAGTAAGGCTGTACTGTCAACATCTTGGAACACTCAGATATGAAATACTGGGGAAAAATATTTTTGCAGGTGTAAGTAATGATTGTTATATCTATTACATTTCCTTAACAAAGTCAACTAACGTATACCTTTTTATTATCAGATTACTTTCTCTACATAGAATTCCAGGAAGCTTTCTGGAAAGATTTCCTAAAAAAGTCACTGCGGTGTTTCATAGTAACAAAAGGAAGTTGCACAGATGGATTAATAACTACATAAAAAAAGGGCAACAAAGGACTAGCTATATCATCTAGTCTGCTGGATTCAAGTTTAGGGGAATAAACAATGAAATTTCAGAGTAATTTCTTCAAAGACTTCTGCTGGTCAATGTATTCAGTTGATGAATAGTTAAGTGATAAAGCTTACTGATAATGTGTGATTACTGAGAGAGTTGCAGAAGGATCTTGCACTGCTAAGTGTCGGCTAAATATAATGGCAGACAAAATTTGGTGCTAAGGTGAGAAAAATACACATGAAGAACACCAGAAATTTCATGTCTACCAATTATTTGCAGTTATTTCATATCACTTTATTAAAAAAAAAAACAACAAAAAAACCTGTCAACTCAAAACATATCAGCTTGAAGCTGAGCAATGATTAAAAATACAATTAGAATCATTAGGAAACTAACAAAACAGAAGTCATAATTACCTCATTGCAAAAATCTAAGTGGATTCACATTTTGTCTGCCAATTATAATAAAGACTTTCCTGCCTCAAAAAAAAGATACAGAAGAACAAAAATAGTGCGGGGAGAAAACACAAGATGTTTATAATTACAGAAGAGCTTACATTCGACCAGAATTGAATAAACTAGGATTCTCCAATAAGGAAAAAAAGGAGACAGATGGCATTATTTTATGTATCTGTTAAAAAAATGGAAGTCCTAGAGACTAAAGAGGTGTTGTTTTAAAAGTAAGACAAAAAAGTCTTTGAACTTTTAAGTTAAAATAACCCACCACACAATGAGAAAAAAAAGTTTTGATTTGTTTTCTATTTAAGAAAGGGACTTTATATTCACTTTTCATGCCTTCAGGACACCGATAGACTTTGTAACCTCTTTCCCTGTCTAGAATTTTGGCAGTCTGTACTCCAGATCAGCTCCAGTGTAGTGCCACTGTAACTTTAGGTCAGACTTCTGGGAAAAAAAGCTGTGTGAGAAGCACTGATTGTATTCCCCCATCCTTCATTTCAGAATTGGATTTAAGTTCACAGCCTTACCCTTGCCTGATCTATATTGCAGGAGTACCTATGCTTGGCTGTGTGTCTTGCTAATGCCGACCTGCTAACTTGACTGGCTGCCTTGATTATTGCCCTGCTTTAACCAAGTTTGGGCTTGCTCGTCAGTCTGGGCTTGTTGAAACTGGTTATTGCCGACTTTTCTGAGCAGCCTGTTCAGGATCACTGGGATAAGACCCTTCATGGGGCCACCGTCTCTGCTTGCCCCCCAGCTCTTCATCCATACACAGAAAAATGATACCACAGGATACCATGGAGGGCAGAAAAAGACCTATGCCCTGTTCCTCTGCTTATGAAAGAGGATTAACTTTTATATTACTTTGTATAAACATTGGAATGCTTTCTGTAGAGGGTTAGAGCCAAACCATTGCAATGGCCAGGGTCTACAAACCCTTGCCTAAATAATAAATACTCTTTATTTATGTTTTCTGTTGATATGTTTGGTTCTGGTAAAAGATGATTAGTTGATCTATCTATCTAGATAGATAGATAGATAGATATGTATTTGTACTTAAACATCCATAAGTACAAATACAATACCAGTTGTGGTTATTCTAAAGTGCAGTATTTCTTGATGCTATTCAGTGAAGTTCTACAACTTTAATGCTTTTTGCCATATGGTTTCACCCAGACTCTTCTATGTTCTAATGCAGTTTAATTAAACAGACTCTTGTTCTGACCAGGAAGATAACCATAAACTATTTTTAAATATGTCTCCAGGAACAAAGAACTAGTAAAAAAAGAGAAGAAAAACCCCAACAGCTAAAAGCACTATAAGTGATCATTTTGTTGGGGAAAAATGGTTGGGGTTTTTTGAGAAAAACTGTGAACTCTGGGGACAAAAGCAAAAAAGTTAGGGAAAAACACACATACACTTTGGTAACTGTAACCACAAGTTTATTAACAGGAAATTCATACACTGTGATACCCAATGTCTTACACAGATTTGAACTCAAGCCTATTGGATCTTATCTGAAATCCTTACATTATACATTATTGGCCATTCTGAAGAAAAATTCTCTCTTTCAACAAGTAGAGGTTTACATATGAAAACCTTTTTATCTGAAATTGTTGCAATGCAAAAATTATTTCAAATGTTTCATTTTTCATAATTCAGTCTTTTCCAAAACAGGCAAACCATCACTGCTTAAATGAATTTTTTTGACTAGTTGTAGGGTGTTATTAAAAAAATAAGTAATATTGACCCTTAAAGTATAAATAAATAAATACATACATTTGAGATCGAGCAATAAACTTTATAATCATACAGAATAATCACACAGTTCTGCACTCGCCATTAAAAATATTTCCCAACATATGACTGGTAATGACAGCAATAGTTAAAGAGCAAGCTTACACCTCTTCTAAATTTAGATTTTTGAAAAACACAAATGACAGCAAATCCTATATTATTATTCTGTATCTAGCAGTAGTCCTTGTGTTTTAAAAAATGCCTGTTCATTAGTTTTTAAATAAGTATCTGTTCAAAAGAGTGGACTAACATAGTATAATAACATATCTCTGTGGAAAGCATAGCTTAGTAATGCTTTGCAAAAGATGAAAGTTCCTCATGTAAAGCATTTCTGTGGGAGAGTTGCTGAATTGTTTAAAAAAAATTCTACCTACATGTTTTAACTTAAAATAACTGTTTCACATTACTGTTGATAGACTAACACAGAGGTTAATATTGAGAACTGCCTGTATACATGGCCTTCATTAACATCGTATAATTATACTGAGATTTCTTGAGCTTGACTTGTCAGATAAGATCTTATCTAGATGAATGGTTTTTCTTGCTTTGAATGCTTGAATGAATCTGAGCGTCATTTGGCACTTGGCAGCCTACATTATGACATGTTATCAGCCAAATAGTGCAAAGAAAAATTAATTATTTCAAAGAAGAAATACATGATAGAAATATTTTAAAATGTAACAATAGCTCTGTTCGCTCTAAGGAGAGAAAAAAAAATACAAAGAGGAGACAAGTCCAGTGAAGAAGAACATCTTTCTTCAGTAACTTCCTAAAAGGTTACCTATCAGTGAACACAGCTGTCAACTATCAATCCCCTGCTGAAACATTATTTGGAGAAAGAAAGTTAAAGCAATTCATGAAATGTTTCATTGTCCTCATCCCGATAAATTAATGCAGCTGTTAACTGCATTATTGTTAACTGTTAAGAATAACTTTTGCTGTTATTGTCATTGTCTTCAGGGTGTTTCTTGACATACTCTCTTTCAAGGGTAGTCAGAAGACAAATTGCATATTGAGATAAAATGCTGGAATACCAGAGAAGACTACTTGTTATACATGCAGTCGCATCTCTCAAAATTTTATACCAATGTAACTTATGATTTTTCTCTGCTTGACATTAATGCAGAGTAAAATATAATGTTAATTAAAAACACAATAATTCCTCCAAAATATCTCTATCTGACCACTCTGATTACCTCTAAAACAAGAAAATACAATGATCCATAACTTTTCTTTGTCTGTGAGTACAGACAATTTGGTCTCTGAATCTAAATTTTATAGAACACACATACTACAGTGAACAGTCATATTTCATCCAGGCTTGTGATCCACTTCTAACTATTGGGGTCCCGTACGTGGTCGTGATCCCTAATTTGGAATCTGTGGGCTAGACAAAATCAGAGAAGACTCTTCTTAGAAAAAAAACCAAAAGCACACACAAAAAAATGCAAAACCGCACAAAACTACAGCAAAAAACCTGAAAAAAACTCCAAAACCACAAAAAAACCAAAACCAAACAACAAAACCACAACAACTACATGCGTTTCCACAATGAATTGCTGGGGAGCAATTCTATGCTGCCAGACACTGTTTCTTTAGATACCAGGATCACAGCAAGCTAAAACAAATAATTCTACCATCCGATATTGGTGCTTGTTTTAAATCTTTAGAAACAGTTAAAGCAGAAAATTTTGAAGTATGGACAATCTCAATTTTCCCATTTATTCCATGTACAAAGAATGCAATGAAATATCTTTCTCCATATCCTCTCTCAGTCTTCATTGAATATCATCTTTTTAGGACACGGACTAAGATATATCCTGTCTTACCAAGGAGTCTAGCTTAAAATGAGAAAAAACATCTGTTAAAAATTCTAAGTGATACAACAGTGTAAATTATGCAAATATTTTACGGCATTAAAGCCTCAAATAATGAAAATATATATTTCCAGTGCTAGCATGGTGTAATATGTGTCCAATAAAGACTTGCCCATATAAAACTCTTATCTCCAAACTTATAACTGCAGTAAAAATAATCACAAATGCAATTTGATAATCTTTCATCATAAAGTTATTTTGAAATTGAAAATAACATAAATGCTTCCTGCCATTATTATTTAGCCCCTAGGTTAATTGCTTATGAATGATAGACTAAGCCTCTAGACCTTATCCTCTTGAGAGGATACTAATGCCCTTCTATCCTTTAATTTAATGCTGTGTTTCTTTTGGCTTTAAAGAAACAAATACTAAAACAAAAAATAATCTATTAATTTGTGTGTCCCTTAAAATTGTGTTAATCTTCTCAACTGCAGAAATCCTCAATCCTGTGGAAAGTTAGATTAATTATCAAAGAGAAACAGTGAAGATATTCATTGGACCTTCTCTCTCTGTTTCCATGTTCACAAAAAGCAATGTCTGTCCACTACAATTGTTTTTCTATCTCTCTTTTCATTTCTTCAGACCTTTCAACCTAGATCAAATTACTAGACTCAAGTATTTTCCTCATTTTTCAGGCATTTTCCAGAGTGACTTTAAAATATTATTGAAAAATTTTTCTGTCGTTATAAAGTGTGCTTACACTACAGCAAGTGATCTAGATTATACACCAAACTGTTGAAGGAGGTGACAGATATTTTGAATCCTAAACTGCATTTTGCAGCAATGTGGTGTGAGACTCCTAACAGAAATCATGGACCTATAGCAAAGGCACTGTAAGAAATTACCGTTTTCCATTATGCACCTGATAAATACTGTTTTTATACTCTTATCAATATTGCTTTCAAGTCATTGCTGTCTCTTGTTTTCACTGATTGCTGTGTTAGCAGACTGGTGACAGGCAGTGAATGACTGCAGTCAGCACTAGCAACCAGAAAAGATCTTTGTAGAAGGATAATATCCAATGTGGGGATAAGCTAGAATAAAATGCTTGAAACACGACCTTGCGCTAGCAAACAGATTCTTTTCCTACTATATAATCCACTTGGGGCATTTAATCAGATTATTTCTGTATTATATCAAGATTAGCTAAATCTGGATAGCTAGGTTTTTGAAGATTTGGACAACTTCCAGGCATTAAACGCAAATTTCCCTAATTTCTCAATATGATAAAAAGTCTATTCAGTTTGGGAATCTACTCTCTAAACACACTTTTTGATGCATGGTTGAGACAGTTTTATAATTCAGTAACACTGAAATAGGCAAATTAATAGGATCTTTAGAGATTTGTTAATCAAACTTTTGAATTGTGGATAGTTAATAGTCCTTAGCAATACTTGACATTTAAAGTATATAACACTTTACAAACATTGAATAATTACAGTCTCACCTTCTTCAGGTGCTAGGAAAATCATTTTAGCATTAATGTGCAGACAAGGAAACTGAGGCAAAGGCAGCTTTGCAGTTTTGGAATATCCTGCTGATTGCAAAGAGATAATACCACTATCTACACCATGTTGATCTGAGAATTTACAAAAAATGCTAAGGAAACATTGGGCAAGGTGATACTATTCTAATATTTTTCACAGTATGCAATGCAATGGTGCAATATCTGTTATTGAAATGTCTGTATATTAGTTGTAAGAATGAATTGCTCAACAATAATTTCTGCTACCAGTGAAGACGTACAGGCTCAAAGGGAAATCCCGTTCATCTGCTTTGGATGGGAAGGTAAAGAGGGATTTTGGAGTATACATTGTAAAACTAGAAAGTCAATATTAAACAAACAGGTGAAAATAAGAACAGTAGAAATTTTATATAAATGGTAAAGAACTAATAGCTCTGGTAGTCTATGTCATTGCTAGGGCAAGCTTTATTGGTTCTTTTTGTTATTTGTGTTTTTTAGGAGTCTTTTGAAAAGAGAAAGTAATATGTATACATTATTGGCTGAAGCCAACATTCAGAGAACTACTACAGGAAAGCTCTTTGTACATATTAATAACTCCACTGATATTGACTAGATCATTCATGTAAGCAATGGCAATCTAAATATGTAAATTTTCAGGACCAGTGTGTGGATTTAAGACATCCTGAAGCTTTTAAGAAAAATATTCTGTTGGTTACATCAGGGTTTTTTTGGATTGGTTTGGTTTGGGTTTTTTTAGTTTTTATTTTCTTAGTGTTCCATTATCTTGCTTTAGAAGCAAATTATTGTACTGGAAAGAAATTTCCAAGAATGAATTACAGAATTACAACAGACAGGATTTTAATATAATTAATTTTTGCAATGAAATTATCCTGAAAAACTCGCTCTGATTGAGCTGATAAGAGAAAATAATAAAACTGAAGTATTATGAAGTCAGGTAAAGAAACATTATTCACATTATAAAAATAAACTACCTTTCATTACATTACTGCATAGCTTATTTAAAAAACAATCTGATACGTCAATTTCGTAGGATCATCATAAATGTTGGAAACACCTCCAAGAACATTAATTCCAACCTTTGACCGAACACCATCATGTCAGCTAAAACATAGCACTAAGTACCACATCCAGTCATTTCTTGAACACTTCCAGGAATGGTGACTCCAGCACCCCTGTGGGCAGTCCATTTGAATATCTGACCACCCTTTCAGCGTAGAAATTATTCTTGATGTCCAACCTGAGATTGTCCTGATGCAGCTTGAGGATGTTTTCTCTTGTCCTGTAGCTAGTTGCCTGTGAGAAGACATCAACATCCACCTGGCTACAACCTCTTTCGGGTAGCTGTAGAAAGGGATAAGATCTCCCCTGAGCCTCCTCTTCTCCAGGCAAAACAACCCCAGCTCCCTCAGCTACTCCTTACAGGTCTTTCTAGACCTTTCTCTGGACACGCTCCGGCACTGCAATATTTGTCTTGTAGTGTAGTTTCCAGCAGACACATGGCAAGTTAAGGTCTCTCACAAGAAAAAGAGCAAGTGATCGTGAAACATCGGCCAGCTGCTTATAGAATACTTCATCCACTTTCTGTGAAAGTATTATAGTTGACCTGTTTTCTTTGGATATGCTTTAATTTTTATCTCCTAATTAAATATGCATGCCTCACAGTGTGTGATATCAGTATGATACTGATTCTGATTTTGGAGATGAAATTGAGAAATGTTAGAACAAGATGAGAGAACAAAGGAGTTTGCAAAACAACTCTGTGAATAAACAGAGAAAAAGAAAAGTTTTACAACATTGCTCTTGACATTCAAAGAACATCTTTAGATACATTAAAAAATTCTTGACACGCTTTTTGAATATTTTTTGTTTGTTTTATTTTGCAGCATGCACAGCCTGCAGTTATCTGTATGATGACAACAAAATTCAGGTTGGTAAGTAAATAGTAAAGACATACACTGATCAAATGAACATGGAATCTTGAGCTATCTCAGCAAAATAAGTGAAGGATAAATAATTAGCTCAGTTGGTTAGAGCAGGGTGCTAGTAATGCCAAGGTCATGGGTGTGATCTTATGGGCCGTTCTCTTAAGAGCTGGACTTGATGATCCTTGTGGGTCCCTTCCAACTCAGAATATTCTGTGATTCTGTGGATTAATGCAATTCAGAATTAAATACTGATGCTTGATTCATACTTCTTGAGAAATAGCATGTCTCTGATACTGACCAGAAATTGCCTAATAACGTAGATACCCATTTGTTTGATTAAAAAATCAACTGTAACAGACATATTTTCAGTACTGAAAAAGATCGTCTGGGTTGTCTAAAACTTATATCTGATTAAAAAACCCCAACTATATAAATTATATAAATTATATTAAATAACTAATAAAGTAAAAGGAAAATAACATATTCTGTGGCAAGATCCAAAATGAAATGGGGTCCTTTTATTTTTATTTTGTGCTTGGCCATCTTTTACTCAATATCTCTTATTAGTTTCCCTCTTCTTTGTGTGAAGGGGAAGAGGACAGAAAAACAATTAGGGAAACAGGTCATTTAAAGGGTTAGGAAAATTATGGTAAAATGTTACTTATTTGTAACTCTGAAAAAAAAAAGAGCATGAAGAAACAGAAAGAATACTTCATCTTATATTTCTGAGGGAAAGTCCAGGGTAGTACAAATGACTTGCTGAGCATCTGTTTGGGGTGAACAAAATAGCATAAACATACTGACAGAGGAAAAGCTCAGAAGATGTATTTTGACTGTATAGTACAAACTCCTGAACTGAGTTCAAGGCTGCAATACTTGTTTTTATTTTCATCCTTCCTTTTACATATGCAATTTTCAGAGATTTTTGCTATTTTACACAGAGTTTTATGTTAGGACCATTTCCTTATGGATGAAAATGAACTGAAATAAAAACATACAAATGAACCAAAATTGTGCTTTGGTGGGTTCAATTTTACTTTTCCTTTTCTTTCCACTCTTTATTTCATTCACTCTTCCTTTATTCACCATGTGTAAGAGGAAATTTTACAGTCTAATTCTTCTAGGTTACATATTATGCTACTTATCAAAATTTTTAAAAACCCTAGTATTTGCTTTATTGCTCTGTCTAGTGGAAAACAAATTTCTAGATCTGGGAAAGAATTTCTAAAAATAGTTTTCTCATTCAACCAGTCCATTTACTATTTTCTGCAGAGAATTTCATGTAATAATTTTTTATGATATAACACCTGTAAAAATATTTCTTTGTCATTTAAGACAACAACGTTTTATCTGGTTGTTTTACAGCATACTGGATGTTGGGATATACTTAAAGAACAGGACCCCACATATCTCCATAGTGCTCTGGAGATATACTCCATAACTCCCACATCTGCTCATAATTCAAAACCAGAATTATAACCTAAATCCAGAAACTTCTGATTTTAGTTCATGAATTGGTGAGAAAACATGATGTCCTGGTTTCAGCTAGGGTAGAGCAATTTCTTCTCAGTAGCTATTACAGTGCTGTGTTTTGGATTCAGAATGAAAATGGTGTTAATAACATGCTGATGCTTTGGCTGTTTGTTGTCACGTTTATCCTAAGTCAAGGACTTTGTTCTTTGTCTCATGCTCTGCCAGTGAGGAGGGATGCAAAAGAAACTGGGAGGGAGTACAGCTGGGGCAGGTGACCCAAACTGACCAAAGGGGTTTCCTACCCAGTATATAAACTGGGGGCAGTTACCCAGAAGGGAAGATGGTCTGGTGTAGTGTTGTATTTTCTCCACTCCTGTGCTTACCAAACTGCCTGCCTTTCCACCTGGGTCCCCCCTTCCCTGCCCCTAGGCCTAACCACTCCCTCAGGTTTCTCCCACTGATTCTGTTACCCCAGCTCCGCCCATGTACCACCTCTGTGCCCTGTGAGCATTGGTGCATGTGCTCTGTCTGACCCCCTCACCCCGGATAAAGGACCCTGCATTCCACCTGGTTTGGCTTCGCTTGCATTCTTCTCTGCCTTGGGGCACCAGCCTCTGCCTGGGGGACCCATGCCACATGCTGGCACTCTACCTTTGGGAGCCAGCACATGTGCTGGCTCTAGGTTTCTGGCAGCTACCCTGAAATAAAGATCTGCTGCAGCCTCCATGCGGAGAGCATTCTCGTCTCCTGTATCACCACCATGTTGCGGGGCTTCAGCTTTCCAGAGCATGTGAAGGGCAGCCTGGAAAGGCACGGGAAGCAGAACAGCCGCTCTCCCTGAGCAAGCCTCACTGCGCTCTCTGAGAAGGCTGTGGCATGCCATACCACCACCAGGAACCAACACACTGCAACAGTCTGGGTTCAGGAAGGGAGCTTTGACATCAGTCAATGGGTGCTGAGCAATTTTATTGTATATGAGTCCTTCTTCCATTATTATTATTATTATTTTTAATCATCATTACTGTATTTTAATTTATTTTCAATTATTAACCTGTTCTTATCTCAACCTACAAGTTTTACTTTGATTTTTCTCTCCGTTCCACTGGTGAGAAGAGTGGTTTGTGGGAGCAGCCGAGTGGTGTTTAATTTCCATCTGGGTTTAAACGACAACACATGGTTTACCTATCACTATATCTAACTCCAAAATGTCACTCACTTCAAAATGTCGCTGCTTCTTATAAGTTTACAAGTGCTTTATGAATGTGTCTAGCTCCTACAAGGCTGAATGGCTGGCATAGGGATGGCCAGTATGATCTTTCATATTTATCAAGTTCTTCAAAACAGGAGAGAGGTATTGAACAATTACCATGGTTACAAGTTCAAATATTACCACCCAAAACAAGAATTCAAGCTAAAAATTTAATTATTCCTGAATTATTAATGAATACTTACGCAGCATGCAGGCTAATAATAATAACAACAACAACAACATTGAAATCTAAGCTCTTATTTTAAATGTCCTGAAATCCCACATGCCCCATGAGGAAGTCAGAAGAACCAAATTCTCAATTAGAAAAGGCTTAAAAATAGATTGAAAGTTGACATTAAAGTTGAAAATGTCATGAGTTATCATCCATTCCCCGGCTCTACTTCTTGAAAAACAAATTAAATCAAGCCATCACCCCACTCCTCCAACACCACAGAAATAAAAGCCACCCCAAAGCCCAAAATATACTGCTACTAGTCTCTTTAATTTTCTTCTGGCAATATAAAAACATCCCAAGTTTCATGAACCAACAAAAAGTAAAAAAATTAAAAAGGCATTTTCATATTAACATTTGCAGGAAATAAATTACTCTGCTCTTATACTGATATTTACATGAAGCATAATTAATACTTTCAGAGAACTAGCAAAGAGTCTTATGGAAACTTGGTTCATAACTGTATTAGTGTATTAAATTGGGTGCTTGATTGTTAAAATGAAGAGGCATTAATTAGACATGAGAGATCTGAACCTGGACAAGAGATGTGTTTGGATTCCCAGAATAGCTTATGAGACTTTTGGTGTCAGAAAAGTGAAGTAGAGCTTAAAATGGGGTATGCAGAAAATGATGAATTACCAGACGGTTTTACACAAAAGGTAGGATGCCATTTCCCAGCAGCACAGACAAGATGCAGGCAACGAGGCACATAGAATTTAGACCTTGGCCAAGTAAACTTTACTTTAAAAATTTTATTTGACTAATTATATCAGATACCTGTATCAATTAAACTCTGATATTTTTTTAAATTGTTATTATAACTTTTTAACCGTTAAAAGATGGAAATCCTAAGAGGCTTGGATTTTACAGGGCACTGAGACACTAGAATAAATTGACACTAGAATGAAGCTGTGGAATTTGTAACCCAGAGTTATGGAATCTGTCCACTGTGAAAAAGATGAGAAAGACTGGAACTAGGGTAGTCAACAGATTATGTTAAGAAGACAGCAAGAATTAAGTTCTGCTCTAGAGGAAATTTTTCTCTCACGTATCATGAGCGCTCAGGTAACCTGAGAATTTCATTATTCTAGGACTAGCTGGAGGTGCTTCCTTCTAATATGCAGTAGACAAGTGATTAAAGCACTCAGTGATGATATGTACATGCAAATTAAGTATTTAATAGGATAAAGAGGTGGATGGTAACTATCTTCAGTGGCTGTTCATGAGCACACACACATAGTATTTGACAAGTTTCTGTCAAAGCCACATGTTTTTAAACAAAACTGAACATTTTTCAAAGGTTTAGCACAGATCAATCCATATTAAATCACAAACTATCTGGTGAGCTAGGAAAAGAGAAAGAGCAGAAGTAGAGAAAGATCCCAGTTCACAAAGATGAATGAAAGGGATTGGAAGTGGAAAGCCTCCTTCACAAATAAGTAGGTGCTTGGTAGAATTCCTTTAAAACCAGCTCTGAAGTTTCAGACACAGTAAAATGGAAACTGATAAGATTTTTGGACCATGTACATATTATTTTTTTAGAATATATTATTAATCTGATGCTTTAATCGAAATATATAATGGGCACCTAGAAATCATAGATGCTATTTTTTTCAGAATTATTTGTTTTGATGGCATACTCTGTCATGAGCAACCTTTCCCTCACACCAATGAAACCAGTCAATATTTTCCTTAAATTGTGTATTTGAGCTCAACGAGAGCTTACTCAGTAAGCGGTTTAGAATAATCTTTCTGAATACTCTGCTGTTAGTGTCCATTATGTCAAGTTTGAGGGTATTAAAGAAGTAGAGAGAAAGAGAGATAAGAGAAACAGATATATTTCATCCATTTTGAATCTTCTTAATGTTGTTTACATATTCTGATAGTGCAGGATGACTCCTGCAGTATGTGCAGGAATCAACTGTGGATACACTTAGCAACAAATGCTCCTGGTCATCAGTTTCCATATCAATCCTATAGCATCGTGAAGACTTTAACTGGGAGAAATTTGAGGGGGCATATTTTGCCACAAATCTGAAAGCATTAGTGCTTTTATACTTTTGCTTCAGAAATTACCTTTGTGGGCAGCACTTCACTGATACAGCAATCAGTTCCAAAGGATACTACTACCTTTCTGCTCCAAGTTAACACAGAAACAGTAAAGCATGAGACAGATTTAGCTTTATCCAGGGATGTATGAATTAATATTGATATAGGACATATTTTTTGCCCTTGAAGAATAGAGAAACTGAAGAATAGATTCTGATTATTGGCTTCTCTTTGATGTTTAGCTCTGCTTTTGTATCTACAGAGATACACACTATACCTGAACATGGGTTAATTACCATGTCCTGCTCTCAATGTGATTTTTTCTGTCCTAATAAATTGAGATGGATGTATCTATTCTGTGTGTTCTGAGAATATTTTTCCAAGATTTTTCCTTATGGCTCAGTATTGCAACTTATAAATGCTGAAGAGTTGTCCCCAGTACGACTATCAAAAGAATCGTAAGAAAATTTATATATAATATTTTCATAAGTCCCTGACCAACAGGATGCTGAAATTTACCAGTGAACCTAAATGTATTGCTTTTAAAGTTCTGACTTTGTGTATACATACAATTTTCTAAAACAAATGTTATTGGGATGCTACTTCTGAATGTTAAATAAATCTGAATATCTTTTACAACATAAATTTTTTCCTGATCTGATTCCATGGACTATCTGAATAGGCCAATCCTACTCCTCTCAAGAAGATAAATATTTTATTCTGTAGGTC
Organism: Rhagologus leucostigma; assembly: GCA_013397725.1. Taxonomy (NCBI): domain Eukaryota; kingdom Metazoa; phylum Chordata; class Aves; order Passeriformes; genus Rhagologus; species Rhagologus leucostigma. Next base: position 267,849 of record VZTD01001037.1, read on the forward strand.
TTTTTCACCTCAGCCTGGGACCATGAGTTGCTATACTTGGATAATTAAAAAGAGGATTGAATCGATAGGAAAAGGCCAAGGTATGTTTTCAGCTGAAATTGCTATCAGAGAAATGGTACTGTGAGGCTGTACCTGAAGTTTTTAATGTTAATTATTTTTTTAGACTAATATTCTTAGAAAGGTATCTAATGGACCATAAGCAGTAGTGTATTCTGTAGTGCATTTCCAAATATAGTTTTGACTTCTTTTAAAGGGAGAGGGAATGAGAGGTCTAATCAGAATCAAATGGTTAGCCTTCTTATAGAAAATATCAGTTGACTGGACCATAATAGCTCTTTTCAATCTATATTCATTTATCTGTTAAAACCGGCTTGTACATGGCCTATCTAGCATAGTATTCTGGTGATCACAGACCTAAAATTACTATTCTGAATGGACCTCTTACAAGACAATATACACAGTGATCTCTTTTTCAGCAAATAAATAGATGGTAGAGCCATCCCACAGGAAGATCTACTCATGTTTGCAGGCAACAAATTATAATTCTTACATGAATTATTCTGTTCCTTGTTGGTTTTGTAAGCTAGCTATAATTACCTGAAATGGCATAAATGACATACACAAGTCAGAAATATTTATTCAGATGATAGAGAACTTAAATATTCTTACAACTAAAATTGTAAGAATATTTTGGATTCAGAAATGTTTTCCTGCAGGAGAGATTTAAATGTCAATGTGTGGCAAAATAAGTGGAAATTTTTTGCCACATGCAGGTACAGTAGTTGCCCACCTCTTGCTTTCAGCACAGTCATAAGCTGGTAAACCAGAGGAAAGAGGTGGTTATATTCAGAGGGTTATACATGTATATGTGTATCATCTACATCAATAGAATCAATATTTTGACCATGCCTTGCTGAGAAAATCATCTGCATTAAAAAGCAGAGAGGTAAAGAAATCAAATATAAACACAACAGAAGTTTGTAGAAAGAGAAGGCTTATTGCTGAAAGCAAAAATATTAAAGCATATAAGGGTCTCTAGATTATAAGCAATGGAAGTTCTTATTTTCTAATGAACTATTCAAATCTTTAAGGAGCAATTGAGACCACCAATCATGATGTTGTTTCAGTGTTATTACTGTCAGTGTTATTACATGCCCATGTTGTGGGCATGGTGTTCAAGGATCCTGTTTCTCTTTTATAAAGCATAACACTCTTGGGTAACTGGTCTCATTTAGATTCAGGTATGATGAGAAACACTGAATATTGTATACTCGTGCTTTACTTTTTTTCTAGCTTGATTTCTTACTTTTACAGGGAAATGAAATGTAGGCTCTTTTTTTTCCCCATGCTAACAAGCCATGTAAGCTAAAGTGAGCAGGAGAATGTGGTAGTCTGTGCTGATTTGTCTGCTCTATTCTTTCATGGCTACAGCCCTTGCCTTGCAGCAGACTTTGTTCTTCCTGGGAGACCATATATGAGGCAGCGTGCTTTAAGGCTGCCTACAGGGTGGCTACGACTGGGGGTTGTGACTGCTAATAAAATGCTCACTCTAGTCTTACTTCTCAGGTTTTTTGGTAGCAAAGGTAAATGGGTTGAAGTAGTCCTATATAGGAAATTAGGGGTTCTTTTTAATGGAAAACTAGAGGAAATTTCTTGTTTCAACTGAAACAGAATGAATGTGATATCTTTAAACAGTGTCTGTATCAGCAAGCAAATGAAAGATTTTGGTAGGGAAAAAAACCCACAGTAATTTCTAGCAATTCAAGGCCCAGGAAGAAGAAAATGAAATGATGTTGAAAATATTAGTCTGGATGTAAGTAATTAAGATGACCCTACTACTTTGAGAAGACTGAAAATTGTAGACAATGGGAGTTAAGTGATGAAAAAGTGAACAGGCTATAAATATTCGGGGGTGTTTAACTTTATACTTTTAATCATAAGACCTCATAGGTCCTTTCTCTCATATTTTTTAACATGAGACGTTGATGATCAATGACAAGATCTTCAGAGAAGTAACCTTAAAAAAGTACAAAGAGCTTCCCTGTCACTGCAAATATTTAGACAGTATCTTTGCACTTGTGGTATTTCAGAGATGGCTCAATGCCAACAAGTTTTGAAAAATCTCATGCCATGACTGTTGTAGTAGGAACTTCTTTTTAGTATCTCTGAGGTTGTTTCCCTGTGTTTATTTCCCTAGGTGCCTCTTTCCATTCTCTGTTTTTCCCCTCTTCTCCATTCCCTTTTTCTCTTGGCTTCTGACCTAAGATGGAAATCAATTGTTTCCTGCAGCATATGGCACAGAGACACTGAGATGAAACAGTTTATCCACCCCTGACCAAACTCAAGAGAACCAGGAAGAGAACGACACCTGCCAAATTCATCCAGATGGTATCCCAGACCAGGGAAGCAGGCCAGGGCCCAGAGCTTCACCTATTATGCCAACCTGCCTGCTCAAGGCCTGCAGATATACCTGACCTGCAGTGACCCCAGTGGAGAGTAAGCAGAAAGTGCATTTTCTGAGTCTTCTCATTCTGTTTTTCTATTGTTTCATTTTTTAAACAAAAATAGCTCTCAGAATAACATGGCTATAATCAATGGAGAAATTTTATCTTATTAGTGGTAAAAAAGTTTAATGAATTAAGAGAAACCAAGGTCCGCTCTCTGAAACAAACACAGTGTTCCTTACAAGCATGGTGTATATGCATTTTTTCAATATCTACTCTAGTTTAAATACTTTTATTTTATTTTATTTTGTTTAATTTTCTGAAAGACAGATAATGCTTTTGCTATATTGGGTCCACTGGGCTCATCAAATAACAGTATATTTAGCAATTACCTTCTTTCCTTTTTTTTTTTTCTGGTTGGTAGAGATGAGTGGGAGGTGAAGGTGGTGAAAACTGAGTGTCATTTTTTTAGTGTACATGTTAAGAAATGATCTGAAATTTAATGGATCTGGAGAGCTTGAGGGTTCACATTTGACCTGCTTATAGTTATTGGTTCAGACCTTTCGCAGTCATGTAGCTGTTGAAATTCAACAGTTATTCTCAGTTTCTAGTAGAGTCAGCATCTATTTTTTCACCTACCAATTTAATCATAGGTTTTTGGGAGTCTGGATCCATAAAGAGACTTAAGTATCACAATGCTGACTATTGCGGAAAACCTAACTTTTAGCCTTCCACTGCTAAACAGTGGAATCCACAGCCCCAAGTCAGTTTTACAGGTTCTCTATGCAATACGTAGAGAGAATTAGGCACATAAAAACTGGCTTTAAAGAACCAGAATTTTCAGTAGGAGACTGTTTAATCCACCTTTTGTGAAATATGTCAACATATTGTGTATGTGTCTTTATTCCTTTCAGACTTCAGCATATTCCTTTAAGCAGATATTTATCTGTGAATTTTATCTTACATTAGTTCATGCACAACTTACCTGTATCTGAGATCAACTCTGAAAAAGAGGAAGAATTGGATGAGTAGAAAAGTGAATCTTTTCGGCAGCTAGAAAAATGTAGTGGCCAAGTGTCTACAGACTTTGTTACGAGGTATGTAGTCTAAATCAATTTCTTATTTGCTTCATTTCGGGACTCATCTCTTACTCAAAGGACCAGTTATGAAAGCATTATGTGATGACATTCTATCATGGTGAAATTTTGCCAATGCATGAAATGTTTTATTGTGCCACTGTGAAAACAGCAAAACTCTTATATGGTGACCATAACACTATCTTCTGAATCCCAAGTTCTATTACTTCCTCCAGTAAACAGTTGCTAATTTTATGAACTATAGCATGACTTCAAAAGGACATTTCCAAAAAAGGACTGAAGTTCAAATAAACTTAGTTCTTCAAATGAAGTGAAAATCCTAGGATATCCAAGAAGAATAAAATTAAAGGTGAGAGTTATGAACTATGAACTGTATTAACTACGGAAATTAAAAAAAAATGTTACAGTAAACAGTTTTGAAAAGAGTTCTTTGCACAGGGATGAGTAAGATTAAGAGGTCAGAGCATTTAAGTACCTTTTACAGAACAGACACAGAGGAAGATAATTGCAGTGGAAGCAGAAGACAGACATAATTGTTACTAGAGATGTGTGTCTATTAATGAGAAAGTGTACAAAGAAACAAGGCACAGAGCATGCACATCATTCAATCATTAAAAGACAACAGGCAGCCATCGATGGGCCTTAAGTAAGTATAAACAATTTGATAAGAGATTAATTAAAGAAACTGAACAGTCAAGAATTAAATAATTCTCAAATTTGAATGTTTTAGGGGCTCTGAGGAGAGAAAAAAGGGATATTAAAAAAGGACAAACTCTTTAGTTATCAAGCCCTGAATAAGAGACAATGTCTAGTAGCAAACATGAAGGAGCCAGTTTTTGACTCAGAGAGCTAAAATTTGCTTCACTGTACCTTGCTTGTTCCAAAAGAATCTCAGTAGTTTTAAATTGTCATTTTAGAGCTTAAGTTGTGTAGGAATGAAGATGAACAGCAAAATCTGTCTGACAGTTTAGTTAGCATTACTGCAATGAGGGTTTCAAGTGTCATCCTTAAAAGGAGCACACAAAATATTGATCTAAACCCAGCCATTGTTATAGGCCATAGTGAGGGCATTCATGATGACAGCTTGAGGCACATTAGCCTGCAAAAGCATATCTGTAGTAATTCAAGTACAAGACACTGTTCCTGGGCTGATCCAGTGTACCTGTAACCTTCACTAGGTTGAATGTCTTCTACTTGCCTGGGGCAAAGTACTTGCTTTCTGTAATTATATATGTATACCTTCTGTCTCTACTTACAAATCTGAGCAAAGACACAGCTCATCTCTAAACAAAAAAGTTCACTTTTTGCTGAAGACAGGACTGCATCTACTTAACTCTTCTCAAGGAGGTCCCTCAATTTTAATAAGCTAGAAGATGGACAGCATAGGCAATATCTATCAACATTTTTGTGTGAGATAACCTAAGGAGATTTTTTAGTCTTCCAACAGATTTTTCTCCATTCTGCTGCAGAAGTCTGACAGCTACACTGGAGGCCTGCCATTCAAACTTATCTGAAAGTTAATGTGGTGACTCCATTTTTCTCCTATACAAAAGCTCCGTATGCTTTCCATGTGTGCTGAGACAACCCAGCCCATCCTCAGTCTCATAATTTCTTCTAGCTTTCCTTTGATTTTCCAGATCTTCTAATGTTTTTCCACTATCGGTATATTCCACTTTGAAAATCAGGCATATGCCATCCAGTTTCGTTATTTGTTTCTTGTGTTCTAGAAGGATGATTAAAACAAGCAAGAAAACAGAAACAAGGCTATCAACTTTTTTTTTTTTAAATTTCTGCTAGAAGATAAACCAGATTACTTCTCTTCCACATAGCGTACAAGACATGAGAGGAGATGGGACCTTTCCTAATGAAGACACATCTGCTTCACTACTGATTGAATAGCCTAACAAGATTACTGCTGGAGCCTTTTCTTTCCTTAAAAGTTAGTTCACCCAGACTGATAGAAGTATAGCCCAGCTTTTCAGCTCTGTGATATATTGCAGATGTCTCAGTGTTCCCTGTGGACAAAACACAGACACGAGTCTGTGTAGTGTTACTGTGATTCAGTGTCATCCATGCAATAATGTTCTAAGAGAACATCTACAGCTACAAATAGATGTACACTCCTATATATCTATAGCTCTCAGGTTCTTGTACATGAAACCAAGCAGGAATAATTTTTAAACCATAGAGGAATGATTTTAGGCAATTACATAATGTCTATAGCTTTCCAGTAAAAATATTAAAAAAGATAAAAATATTAAAGCAATTAATGTGTAATGTGTATTACAGCAGCCAGAGTCTTAAAGAACAAAGTACTTCTAAGTTGTCTGAATAAGTATTTAATATCTGTTTCTGTTGTCTGGACCGTTGCACAGCCACATGATCTTTTTGTTAAAAAGGGATTTGTAAGAGCTTGAGCTTTGCTCAAAACAAAAATAAACAATTTACCATTGCTGCTCTAAAGCTGTTAAGAACTTTACAACCTGAAATGCTTTGTAAAGCCAGAAAGTACCCTATCTTCTTTCATGATTCTGCATCCTCTGAGGCTGGTACAGAAGAAAGATGAGTCCTGAACATACGATTGTTTTTATATCCAGAACCATCTCCAGCAAAGAAGGTGTATATTTCACTTGATAACAAAGGTTAATAAAACATGCCAGCAAAAGTTGAATGAACATGTGTGAAGAGCAAAATTTTTCAATGTAGCTTACTTAACTTTCACTACACTTTACGTACAGGGCAGAAAGTGTTCCAGATTCATGCAGCGGATGTAAAAATGTCGATCTTATGTCAAGATAGGTTGTTATGGTTTTGTTTGACTGTTACTATTGCAAATAGACACACACCAATGCATAAAAAACCAGTTTATTGTAACAAGTAAATTACAATTGAAGAACAGTCAGAATCAAGATTTCTTGGTTGAATGTTGAACCTCTGAGTGGTGCTTTGGCCAATAAGCCTTACTTAAGCACTTTCTTGGAGAACTGGGGAGCAAATATGGTCCACCTATCACACCACCTCACTGCTGAATTTATGTATAAGTGATGGTGACTGAAGTTTAGGCCTTGTGTGTCTGACAGAAAATGCAGAGGTATGTTAGTAGGTAGCAGAAAACAGGATGGGACTCCCTTCAGTGGTCTTATTCCTGAGAACAGAGTTGTCCTGAATTAAATGTATCTCAGGAGTGCCTCTGTGCTTCAATTTAGTCAGAAGGGAAGATGGTGCCTGAGTTTCACTGGGACCGTGCACTGAGACTTTTCAGCTTTAAAGCTGTCATGCTGTGAAGAGCCTGCAGAGGCCCTACAGATAAAGCTGTGTAAGGCTGACATTTGCTGAATACAGTCCTTAATGATCACACTAGATCTCTCTGAAGTCATTTGTGATTTGAAAGCTGGAAAAAACACCCTGTTGAGGGAAAAGGTAAAAAGCTGTAATGAAGATAAGAGGAACCCAACAATTCACATTCTGCAATTTTTGGAAGAAAGTTGTTGCCTGTGATCTCAAAGAACTGAGTATTATGTCAGCTTATCTGAATAATTTTACCAACAAAATAACAGAGCTAGTTTTGCCAATTTAAATTCCATCTCACATTCCATTATCTTCTCAATATATAGTCAAACACAAAGATGAAGGCCAGTTATTTTGTGAGTCCTCTTTTGTGATACACTGCTTGGACTGCAGCTGCCTCTATCTTGGAAAAGAAGCAAAGAAACGAGAGCAGGAGAAATGGAAAAGTAATGCTTACATCTCCATTTCTAAAGCATTTATAAAAGACAGAATTAGGGCAAAGACATGGGTAAAAAGTATTTATTCTCACTGTAGCTGTGGTACAAGAGAATAGTTCTTTGGATATCCAAATGAAATGAAAAAAGAATTTGAGGAAGTAATGCGGGGATGTCAGTGTATTTTTTTAAAGAGCTGAAAAAAAGAATATGGGAGTAGCAGGTCTTAACTAAATGATTCATAGTGAACATTGAACTCTCAATGCAGGCTTTATTAGCTGGTGAATCATTTGTGGCAGATTTTTGCAGATACATTGTTTCTTTCAACAATGGAACCTATTATGTCAGGAAAAGCATCCAAATAGTATTACTCATGATTTTATTTGCTTCTCTTCAGTTTATGTATTTCTTATTGTTCTCTTACCCTGTGCCTTTTCAGAGTGTTGTGGTGAGACAAATGGGTACATTTCCTTTTAAGTATGTTTTTCCCCCTCAAAGACTTGTTTTGTTTTGTTTTATTTTGTCTGCCTGAGAGCTGCAAAAGAAACAAGTTGTCTTTGGGCACAGAGCAATAATAAAACCATTGTACTGTAGATGTAGTAGTATTAAAGGACACGATGCTAGTGCATGTTTGTGATATTCAGAAACATAATCTAGAAAATGCAATTCTGAATTTTTAGCTCAGAATAACATTGCAAAAATTAAAATTGAAAAAAAGGGATCATCTGACACGAAGATGTATGAAAATTATGCATGCCATATGTCTTAATGACACTAAAAGTAAAACATTTCAAAGAAATTTTCATATGCCAATATATCTTTCAATGTCATATCACCATCTCAGCAGCAGCATCAGTGAAATTTAGTTCATATCAGCTCTTTTAGATGTCAGATTTAGCTTCATTCCTCAGCAAAGAGAAAAACTGTCTTTTCCATCCCGCTTCTCCATAAACACCAGCAATTCTCTGGGCTTCCTTCTGTATTGTAACTACTGAAAATGCCACTTCACTGCCTGCTGATTTCTGTACAGGATGTTTGGTGGATTTAAACAAAATATCAGCATTTTGGTTCAGATCATCACAGTACTTCTGAAGTGAGTTCCCAAGTCATACCACAAAAAGTGTATTTGTTTGAAGCACACTGAGAATATTCTTAGCAAGTGCAACCAAGGGTCATTTTGGAAGAAAGTGAACTGGGTTCTCCATTCCAGTCAGTTACCAAATGTGTACCAGTGATTTATAAGGATATGAACCAGCTGCTCCACACTATCATGAGTTTCTTCAACACACACATGTCCTATTAGACGTATAAGTACTGTCACATGTGCTATTGCCCACTACCTCTCAACCCTTTAACTAATGAACCTTATTCATCCATTCACACTTCCTTTCACTCAAATTAATTTCTTTATTTTTTGTGCATTTGTAGTTCAGTGATATCTTGCATATTTTGTCTCACTCTATTTTATTATCACCCCTTTATTATTGCTGTCTTTTGCAAAGATTTGACAAGATCCCAGATGGGTTTTTGAGGAAATGACAGAGCTCATTCCTAAGGAAATTATCAAAATATATGCATCTGTATGATAGCCTTGTGTAAATATCTAACTGCCCATGGGTAACAAGAGTAAGCAAACAATGCCTCAATTCATCTCAGAAGATGAAGACCCTGTTTATGAAGGTTCAGTAGAACCACCGCACTTTGGGTGAAATGCAGAAGATGTTAATTGATTAAAAGCTCTTAAACTGACCTTCGTGGTGGAGGGTACCACCAGCACTGCTGTCTGACTGCATGCTCACACCTGAGGTCTTGGGATTTCCATATAGGGCAGTTTAGGAGCCTATCTAGCACTGCTTTATTGTTTTCATTTCTCACTGAGGACAAAAGCACATCTACAGATAGCTTTCCTACTTGCTCTCTGCCACAGATTGTATCAGGAACCCCCTGTGTGAGGACTCTAGTTTTCAGCCTGAAAAGAAATTGTGATGTTCTTCTGTACCTGTCATTGTTACATGTGCAGTGGGAGGGAGAAATGACAGCCCTGGTGTCAGAGTTGCAGAGAGATGACACATAGCACTGAATTATAAAGGCTGTTTTGTCTTTAAAAGCTGTTCTGAGGCTCTGAGCTGTGAGGGAATCTTCTGCCTGGCATTTAGGTGTGTCAAAAAACACCTGCCCAGCCTATGCCCTGTGTGAATCTAATTCAGCCCCAGTACTAAGCAAGCCATAGAACTGCACTCACCAGAGTCCTCTAAAGACCTACACACATGGTTCCATGTCTTTTTCAAAAGCAGTGGGTTATGAGCTGATGATATGATCAAAGGGCCACAAATGGGATGCTTTTCTGTCATATGGCCTTTTGATTCTCAGCCTACAAACTAGAATGACAAGCAGGAGAGAGGGTATTTTTATTGGGGGTACAGAGCAGTTAGTGGTAAAGTTAATGTTTGCTGTTTGTAATGCTCCCCTTCCCCCTCCCTTGTTCTTTTTTCATCATTCACAGGGTACTCCAGCCCTTGGTGAGCTATTGAGACTAAGCAGTGGCAGAGAAAACCTGCTCTTGGGACTTGACTGGGTCATGGATTTCTCTTCATGAAGTTTTAAGCAGCCACTTCAGGCTCAGGTGGCTAATGGCTTGCAGGAAAGACAGCAGGTGCAGGTTTTCATCTCTTGTTTTAGTAGGCAGTCTGCAGGTAAAGGCTCAGCTATGAGTTGTCAAATTCTTTGTGATCAGGTGAGGAGGAAAGCATGTTTTGCCATATTTGCAGATGCACTATCATTTCTAATGGTACTTGGTTTCATTGAATGCTCTATTTTCACTTGGTTTGAATCAGAAACAGTAAACCTTGTTCTCAGTAAAAATTTCAGGCTGTTGACTCTGAAAAACCAGCATTATGGTGTTTTGCATGGTCTTTATTGCAGAGAAAGGAGTAGAGTCGTAGAAAATACAGGCTAGGTTACCCTGCTAACTTCTAAGACCTTGAGTACTGTACCTGAGAGCACTCGGAACAAGAGATTTTTATTTCTTTACTTTTTTTTTTCTTTCTTTTTTTTTTAGGATTTTTGTGTATCTGTACTAGTTCAGTGTTGCAAGACTTCACAAGAGGAAGGGAAAGAGAGGCACTTCCTTTTTAACATAGATGTGATTTTTTGAAATGTTAAGCCATGAAAATGAAGTAGTAGTAGCTCACAGTGCCATGAACTCAAAGAAGAAAGTCTGCATCTGTGACTGAAAAAAGAGTATTACACTCTGCTGCTATTCGTTCCATATTCCCAAGACAATTTCATGCTGGTGTGTTAATTGGACACAGAATAGAAACAAGCAAAAACACAGGCAGGAGCAGAAACTAACTCCTTTTCCATTTATGAGATTTTTATTTGAGCCATATTGGTGTGGGCTATGATATGCTACTACCATTTGCCTAACACAGAAAAAGGTCAGTACAACAGTTGGTAGTGTGGTCAGGGCTGGGGAACATCTTTAATTTTTATGGATTTGTATCACATGTAAGACAGAAATATTAACTAGGACACAGAATTAAACTATCCTGAAGTAAAACCCAAGATCACACAGACTGTGCTGTAAGGACAGAGTTTCCTTTTATTCACTCCTGTTGTACCATTAGGAGGTAATTACCTGCTAATGTAGAACTAGCCAATGAATCCTGGAGGCTGTGTTAAATTTTCTCTTTGGAAAATTTAAATTTTCTCTCCATAGCCCTATCTTCAAACCATCTAACTTCACGTGGTTCTTTGGACATGAAGAATGATTCCTGTAACACTAGAAAGACTTAGCAGTGATAATGAAGAAAAAAGCATGTCAGATCAGTTATATTCATGGAGAGGGTCACTCTCTGAAGGACAGTGAGAGTAACCAGCAGGGAAAAATATAATTAAAGAAAACCTTTCATAGTCCCCTTCGATTTTCTCTTTAGTAAATGGAATGGAAAATACATAATATTTCTATTCTTAGCCATACCACCAGACTAATCCCTAACACTGATAAAAATTATTTACCTTTGTCTAACTGTAGCTTTGATTTTCTATCATCATCATAGTGTTCAAACACTGTACAGTTCAATCAGAGCTTTGCAATGAGGAATAAAACAGAACTATAGAGAAAAGCTCCATATTTCCTATTATTTCTTGATAGGTAACTAAATCCCAAAACAAGCCAAAAAAAAGTTAGGACACAAATTCTTTTATCCAGCAAGCTTGCAGGTCTATCACTGAAGCTAAGAATCACAGGTGCACCTAGGACAGTACAGAGATGAGATCCAATCTACATATAGCCCTTCTTGAATAAAACTGCTGTTAGGAATTTAAGATGCTCTCTTTCCAATGATTATTCAGAATGTATTTTTGGTGCATCTGGGAATATTATACTAACAAATAAGCAAACCTGAGGAATGAGAATGTAGAAGAGCTGATAACCTTAAAGGTAAATATAAGAATTTGTATTACTTCTAGTGCAAATGCAGATGCAGCTCTCAACACTAATGTATGATGAGTGACTAATGTCAGCTCAACATGAAAGACTTCAAAGGCAAGAGAAGTTCTCTGATCATGAATCCTCACAGGGTACCATATGATCGCATAAAAGTATTGGAGTTTCTGCATAGAAGATGACTGTTTAAAGGTCATAAAAACAGATTTATTTATTGACAAGCATTATGATGATTTCAATGCAAAGCTATAGAAAATATTTTTCTAATAGTGTTATTTTCTGTCCTTTAAGTGGCAATTTAATAACAGTTGTTTTATGGACAGAAATGTGTAGCCTACTGGTAGGGATTGGGAAGGCCCACATCATATTCAAGACATGAAGTAAGTTTTTCAGACTTTGAAATACTGATGTTAAGAAGAAAGTGGTTAAACAACATGCAGAAAATAGGGTCAAATTCTACCAAATGTGTTGATGTGAATCCAGACTATTTTCACCTACTCTGTTTAGAATATTTTGGAATTAAACATAAAAGGAGAGGAAAAAAGGCAGTTATGTCTAATCACTGGTCCACAGAGTAGTAAGACCAAGTCTGGTACCAGCTTGATATTGGTATAAACCTTGGAATTACTCCAGTGAAAATCAAGAAAAAAATCTGTGATTAGGTACATCAGTACATCAAAGGTCTAAAGTTCTGATCTCAAGTTTAAATTAATTTTTGACTTGGACAGCACAAATGTACTGGGAATAAAGACACAGTAAAAGTACTCATTAAATATACCAAAAGACAACAGTTCTTGATCTGAATATGTCAATTGAAATTGATTATATCCATCCTATTAACTCATATTGAGTACACAGAGAAATAGAGTGGAGGAATGAGAATAGATCAAGCTCTATGGTTTTCTTCAAAATCCTGCATGCTGGAGTTAATACAAAATAGTAGCAACTATGAGGTGGGCTAGAACAGAAATAAGTTCTTTCCTTGGAGGAAGAAGAGAGTAGAAAAAAATTTACTCTGTCACAGCTTTCACCAAGGCTGAGAGACAATCTGCACATCCAGAAAATTGAAAGCTTTCAACACTCGTAATGAGCTTGTTATCATCTATCATTTCGTAGACACAGTTCTCGTCCCTGTGTCCATTTTCATTAATATCAAAATTCTCATTTGCACTAAGAGTATGGTTATTTTATATCTATATGTCCTCTTATATATTTTTTTGTTTGTTTCAAGATTCCTTTCACACCAAATTGTTATAGCTACTTCAATTTGTTTCATACAAATATTCTTAAATTACAAGAAATTTGCTCATCTAGGCAGATTTGCAGAAATTTTCGAAGCTTTAGAACATTCCAAATACCCAAATGGATTTTGTGGCTTTGACAAAAAAATTCTTTGTGCATAAAGCTATGTACAATTATATTTTTTAATGGTACATAGCAAATCAACGAAGAAATACTTTTACAATATGGGATGATGACATGTTTCTCAATTTGTAATTCATTATACCATGAAAATGAAGCTTTATGATGTCATTAAAATGCATATAAAGTAATAAGAAATCAACATTTATTAGAAAAATAATGATTTGAAAACAGCCTTGCAATATGGCAAATAAATAAACCTATCATTTTTATATCAGTGCAGTAACAATAAAATGCAATGTCTGAGAAAAACGCAACAACACAATGAAAAGAAAAAGGCCCTATAATCATGTCCTTAATTATAGAAGAATTGTAACAGCTCCGATTTTCCTAAACTCATTTTAAGATCTACTTTTAGGTTTTAATTCATACAAAGTGATTTGATACTTGAAGTGTATATAGTATATGTTGGTATTTGCTTGCCATTCAGTGTTGCGTTTAAATACTAACCTATAAAAAAGAACTGAGGATAAATTCAAGCTGTTAATTTGGTGCCTGTCAGGTTTTGTGAATATTATCTATCTAAACATTTTGAATGGAGTACTGAGAATACAACACACAATTCTGCGATGCTTCCTCGCACATGGAAACAACCTGTTCTTCTGTAAGTTCTACTAGCTCGAGAGGGGCTTTTCATGAAATGTGTGTTTGAGATTGCGAAAAAATAAAAAAAACAGAGCTACTGAGTACCCTAAGCGCAGATTAAAAGGGGCAGTTCCAAAGAACTGAACAAGTATGTGTGCTTGTATAAGCATTTAGAGAAATTCTGAAAAATTGAAACACCTTTTTTTTTTTCTCTTCTATTTTTTTCCTTCCTCCCTGAAACATACCCTATCAGGGTCTCATATGTCGTATGACTAATTATGTAGTGTAGATATGGCTTTCAAATTAAACTGAAATTTTCATTAATCATCAATATAAAATAGAAGATATACTTTTTTCCTCTTTGAAATCTTAAAGCAAAGATTAACAGAGGGATCACTTTTCAGAACTGTGTAAAAAATTTGCGTGTCTAACACGAGTACCTGTATGAAAGGTAATTATCTAATTCTTTAAGCAATACAGACAGTGATGTCTGGAGGGCAATTTATCTAACCAGTTGCCTATTTGGGGGGAGATGTAAAACTTCTTACACTCCGTTTATTATATGGACTAGATCTTCCAGTGGGGATTAAGTTTCTTATACACAGCAGTTTCAGGTTTCATCTCATCTTACTTCAACCCTTTACATTTTGTTGTATAAATAGGCTCCTTTAATACATAAACTAAAATTTTTAAATAAGAGTATTGGTAAAACAAAACATTATTTTTGTCTTTTTCCCCCCACTAGATCTAGATTGGCCTGATATTGCTAGTGAGATTCCCTGAACTGGGATGCTGCCACTGAGCATCACTAGCAGAATCTCACGTAATACTGTTCTCAGGGGACTGTTTTGCATACAATAAAAGAGTTGGCAGTTATTGTATCCTATTATTATGAGTCATTAATCAGACATTTCTGACAGTTGAAAGTATTAGTCTTCATATCTCAGGAAATAGTTGGAATCTAAGCCTCTTGTTGGAATTCTGTCTCACTATGTGAATTAGAGGATTCTGGGCTGCGTGTCGGGGTGAGTAAAGACAAATATTGCATAGAAGAATAAGATGGAGAAACTTAAGTAATGTATCTAGTTGTGTAGCCCCTTACATACAATAATTAATGTTATATTATACTGAGATAAGCGTGAATAAATGATGTTTTACTTAACATAGTGAGCTGAGAGAAGGGTCAGGAATCTGAGGAAAAATACCAGGACTCTGAAGAGAGGAGTAGGCGAATTGATGCATAATCAAAGTAGTCTCTGAGAAGAGATATGTGGTGAGTAATCTTGCATTTCAATTTTTCTGCCATGCTAAGATATTAGGGCTGTCTTTCATGCTCAGGGAAAATTGCCCCCAGTGGTAGTGGAAAAGATAATGTAAAATATATATAAATATTAGAGCAATAATGTAAAACCATACAGTTTTATGACCATTTCAAGGTCAGAGAATGGACAGAGGAAGAGGCTAATTTTTTACTGCATCTTTCTCTCTAATGCATAGACAGCAATGTGCAGAGAACTCTAAGCACACTACTTCAAACTCTGCTTTGCAGACAGCAGGGCAGTGAATGGCATCAAAATAGATCACTGCTTCATGAAAAGGTACCCCAGTGAAATGACAAGAAGTTATGCATTAATTACAGTTCTGGTGGGATGGGTAACTCAACTAATTAAGATATGAGCTCAGTTGTAATGCGTATTTTATATTCACAAAGAAAAGGGTACCAAAAAACCCCCTCAAAAAGCATGCCTCTCAGCTAAATAGCATGAAGCTTTGAGGGACGGCAAAGTCTGTGTTCCACTACACAAAGGAAGGGTAAAGCTTTTCCATACTCCTGTTTATTTGCATATCTAAAATATAATGTGTGGCTGATAAAACATTCAGGAGGAATCATACTATAAAGCAATGAAACAGTACATCTTTATCTTCTGGGACATCAGCCATAGACAGCGATGTGCACTGTGCATCCACTCGAGCAAGTTTGTTTTCCTTTCTGATTGAATTTACATGCTGAAAGCTGATAGCCCAAGCAGGTAATTAGTATCAAGAAAGGAGTTTGAAATTACTTTTTTTCTACAATAAGTATGAAATTTGAACTATATTGCCGGTTTATCTGCAATATTATAAAGAATTTAGACCGTATGTCTTTTTAATCATCTTTTAATAATCAATTTTTTAAAAAATATCAGTTCCCTGTGTTCTCTGGAACAGCTTTATGTTAGCTTAGAATAAAAAGATATGTCAGAATATTTCAAAACACCACATGAGACGATTACTTTTTTTTTTACCAACATCGATTATGTCAAAGAAATTACTGAACTCTAAATAATTGCACACTTGTTTTGTGTCTATTTTCACAGCATGTGTTTCCAAAGCTTTAGTTAAATCCTGCTAGCACATGGCACTACCAAGAGGAAAGATTTGGGTTAGTACCTCAGACTCACTAGCAGAATCTAAAAGCTAAACTTAAGTGACAAGGGGATCATACCATGAGTGTGACTTACTTGACAGAAGATAAGTAACATTGCAATGAAAGTTTTGTCCAAAAATGAAGAGCTCAACAAAAATTCAACAGTCCCAGGGACCCTATAATGTTATTTTCCAGCAAATTTAGACTGTTATTGGTATACTGCAAAGCATGAAATTTTTCCAAGATTTCTTATCAAAACAGTAAATCTTGGAACCCTGACTTGCCAAGATGAGGACCAGCCAAAATTAAAATGGTCCTCTCCATGGAAAAGGGAGGGGGGAAAGGGTGGAAGAGGTAGAAAAAATAGAGAAGAAGGAGAAGGGGCAGCAAAGAGTGCAAAAAGCTGTCATACTGTTCTCACTATTGCCATGGAGGGATAAAGACAACGAATGATGCTCTAAACCACACAGCATCTGCCACCTTTAGTTTCCCTACCACATCTTTGGTAGCAGCAACTGGCTTGACTTTCTAGGACTCTGGAATGGGCAAAAGAGGTAAATTACTTGTTTTTCCATCTCCAGTGATGTGATCCCCTAACCAGCTGATAACTGCAGTGGTGCCTAAGGGTTTCAGTGGCAAGGTGTGTATCATAAAGGGAGTGAAAATGTCCTTCCCATCACTTGACAAACAGGAGAGGCATAAAAATACGTGAAACAAAACCCCATCACCGTCAGATGTTACAGTTTCACATAGTTGTCGGGATCTTTTTCCTGTAGAGAAACTGAGACAGTAGAAATTACATGCCAGGTGAAAGATCTGATTTCATATCTCAGTGTGTCTGACTGAACCCTGTGCAACATGATGCCCATCAGCTTTGGTTAACTTTTAACGTAAACGACCGCAGAAAAGAGTTCTGTATAGAAAAAGACAAAGACTGTTTTGAACACAATACAAAGATCTCTGGCTTTCACTAAGTGAGCACATAAGTAACTTCTTATGAAGTTTGGATTTCCAGAAGTAAAAAAATCAGCCCTCTTTCTTGTCTTTCTCTCGCCTTCCTCTTACTTTGTAATACTTTCTGGAAGTGTTGTGGCTTAACCACAGACAGTAGCTAAGCCCCAAACAGCTGCTTGCACACTCTCTCCCAGTGGGATAGGGGAGAGAATTGGAAAGGCAAAAGTGAGAAAACACACGGGTTGACATAAAGACAGTTAAAAGGTAAAGCAAAAGCTGCACATGCAAGCCAAGCAAGACAAAGAATTCATTTGCCACTTCCCACAGGCATCCAAGTCCTGGAAAGCAGGCTCTGCCACATGTAACAGTGACTTGGGGAAACAAACACCATCACACTGAATGTTCCCACCTTCCTTCTTCCCCCAGATTTATATGCTGAGCATGACACCATATGGTCTGGGATATCCCTTTGGTCAGTTGGGGTCAGCTGTCCTGGCTGTACCCCCACCCAACATCTTATGCACTTCCCTACTCCTTTCTGATGGGGTGGTGTGAGAGGCAGAAAATGCCTTGATGCTGTGTCAGCACTGGTCGGCATTAACAAAAACATCTCCATATCATCAACTCTGTTTCCAGAACAAATTCAAAACACAGCCCCATACCAGATACTGTGAAGAAATTTAACTTTACTCTGGACAAAACCAGCATATTGAGTTATATAAAACTTCAGGACTAATGCAAAAAGACAAATAGAATATAAATATATTATGAAAGGAATTAATTACTTTCATCCATAGTTCATTAGAGAATTTCCTTAAACATATAAGGGATCCCCTGGGTTATTAGAACATCTAAGGTAACTGAACCTAGAGAATGCTTTTGTTTTCCTTTTTTTATTGTTTTCTGTTTTTCCAAAGTTCTTTGTCCTCTTTTTGCCTTTGTACTTGTTTAGTTGTCAGAATACTACAACTCTATCATGTCAATATTACATTGCTGTGTGGTTTTTTGTATACTACAAACTCTTCATTCATATTTCTATTTCTAAAATGTTTTGAGATATTAAATTAGAAATTTTGAGATTTTTGAGGGGCTTTGATTATTTGTTTATATCTCTATTTTTAAGAAATTCTCTTATCTTTAAGAACACCTCAGTCAGTGATAAAAGATTGTCTTTGACTCTCAGTGAGCTGTTTAAAACCTACTCAGTTCTGGTGATAATGTGGCTTGAATTCCTGAAATGAATTCATCATTTCTCTTATTCCATCAGCTTCCCTTATTCCATGAGATGCTGCCTGCTGAAGAATCATGGTGAGTTGATACATCCATGGAGGAGGAATTTAATGTTTAGAGGTAAGTAAATACTGTTAAATTTTCTGTAGCAGTTACATATTTTTTGTAGATTTTTTCTATTATTTTTATTTTTTATTTCCATTCAGGATTTTAGATCTTAAAATTAAGCCATAATGAATTAAGTTCCAAAGTATGAATTTATGAAATATTATTTTCATAAAATCCAGATAATGCATTTATCCTTCCCTCCCTAATTATGTTGATTCCCTGGTACGAAACCTAGTATTTTCAGATGGATATGACAGTAAAAGCAAGAAGCTGATCCACTGGGAGGACATAATTTGAAAGCAGTATCTACAAAATATTACAGGAGAAAAGTGACCGGAAAATGATGAACAAACTGTTTGTGTCAAAGCTAGCAATACTTCAGGACTAGGCTGGGAAAGAACCAAAAACAGGGAAATGAATGAAGACAAACAGGATTCTTTTTTGGGAAATGACTCTAAATATTTGGTTGGTAGCTGGCATTTTATCATTCTGGAGCACTGTGACGTTATGGTGTGTTACACAATACAATGACCTTAAGGTTTGACATGATGAATTGTTCACTTCCTGTAGAAAGAGTAATAGATTTTGGGTTGCTCCAGTTATGTACCATCCGTTTGCTCTGTACATAGGGATTGTACTGCTACCCATAAAATGCATGGTTTGAGCCTCTTCCTGCATTTGGCTAGTCCTGCTTATGAGCTTTAATAACAACTTTATAATTCAAGCATCAGGAGTGTGCATGCAGTTCAAAGCAAGCTTATCTTCAGTCATAAGACTATAAGATCTTCTCTTCTAGCCACTGCTTTTGTGGGGTAATTCCATTAAAGAGTATGGAAATACACTATATGTTTATGGAATTTGACTTTAAGATGCTAATTTCTCAAACTGTCATTCAAAAAATAAATAAATTTAAAGGAGATAAATTATATTGATACATGTATTTTTTAAAATTCCTTCTAAGAGATTGTGGAAAAGCAATATGATTTTAATCTATGACCTTCATACAAACCAGAAGTGAGATAGGAATTCAACATCTGATTAGAAGGAAAAAAAAAGATATTAAACATAAAATGCTGGATCTAAACTCATAGAAGGCAACAGGCATTTTCATCTGGCTTTGACTCAAGTTCATGTTTTGCTAGTGAAGGATACTTAGCTGATGGCTTTTATATTACTGGTAATAGACCAAACTTAGCTGTGACCTGTAGAAGTTCAGTAAAACCTTTTCAACCATTAGTGTAGCCTCTGCTAGTCTTCACGATGTTCTCTGCTGTAGTGACCTCATGGAGAAAGCCAACATGTCTGCAAATGCATCTAAGACTATAAGTGTAAATATTTTTGTGCATCTCTGTTACTATTGTTCATAATGCATAAGATGAAACAGCCTAAATAGTGAATTAATTTCGATTTTTCTCTTTAGTTTCTTAACCTTAAAATTAAGGATAATTTTTACTTCTTTGCTGTGTGTTTCCCAGCACAAGAAGATTCATATTGCAGTTTCCTGGCTCTGCTCTTTTACTAGAGTGCTGATCAGTATTGATATCAAATTTATGATCTGTAAGAGTCACAGAATCACAGAATGGTTAGAAGGGACAACAATGGATCATCTGGTCCAACTTCTCTGCTCAAGCAGGGTCATCCTAGAGCACATGGCACAGGATTGCACCGAGATGGTTCTTGAATATCTGCAGCGAGGGAGGCTCCACAACCTCTCTGGACCATCCAGTGTGTGGTCACCAGCACAATAAAGAAGTTCTTCCTTATATTCATGTGGGAACTGCATGCATCACTTTCTGCCCATTGTCCTATTGCTTGGCAGCACCCCAAGATCCTGGCTCTATCCTCTGGACATCCTCCTTTCAGATGCTTATAGACATTGATGAGGTGCCCCTGTTGTCTATTTCGAGGCTGAACAGGCTCACATCCCTTAGCCTACGCTCTCAAGAGAGATAGTCCAGTCTCTTAAATGTGTAAATAATCTTGAGAACAGCCACATGCTAAAGGAAAAAGGAAAAATTGTACAATTTATTTTTCATCGTGTAAGGACAGAAAGCTATTGGGAGACTTCAGCTTTTCCATTATATTAAAACTAATTCTTACTGTTTGATGATCTGTAAGGTCTCTTCCAAACCAGGCCAAATTTTGGCTATCATCAAAATTTGCCCAAAAAAGGGAGTTTCCCTACACCATATATTTTAAATTATTCAAACAATTTTTTTTAAACATTAAATGTCACTTGAATAATCTTGCCTTTTTTTGTCATATAATATCAGGTAAAAAGTTAAACCAAATTAGAAATCTACTTGTTTTAGAAAACAAGTAACTGTAGTTTACTTTTGTCACTCACATTTATATTTCTACATCCAGATCAAGGAACAACACACTGTTTATTGCATTAGCTACTGTAATATAACATGGGCTGACTGGTCTGCATGACTTCAGATTAAGCAGGATATCTGTTCTGATTTTTAACATTTCTCTGCTACTGATTCTGTCACTGACTAAACAGACAACATCCTGTCTTGATCTCCTTTTCCTTACAACAATAAAAACTGGAATGCTTTACAGGTTATGGGGATCCCACATTCTGTACAAGCAAAGGTGTAGCATCCTTCACATCCCTGTGCTTATTCCTGTCTCATGTGTGACAGTGTTTGGCTTTGTGCTTTCATGTGCACTGTCTGTGCTTGGCACTGGAGGGAAGAAAAGCTCACAAAGATTTGTACTGAGAGTTATAAAATTCTGGTGGGAATGGAGCCTAGCACCCCTAAGGCAAGAGCTGCCCTTGCTTTTGAATAAGAATTATAAATATCTTCCAGTGGGGTTAAAGTCTGCATATGGAAACAGATAAGGTGTTGTGCATTCTCCTCTCTTGTTTGAATCAGTGAAAACTTCCCTATCAGTTTCTAAAGCACAAAAATCTGGATGATCAGTTCTGTTTACAAAGGCATACTAATTAAAGCTTATGTTTAAACAATATCAAGTCTTCAAGGATATTTTTTTTTCCTGTTAGTATTTATTTCATGATCTATGTGTTTTTTCTCCCCACAGCAATGGGGATCAGTGGTTTTTTTGGCATGAATTTCTGGAATTATTTATTTGTCATCTTTAAAAGTCTAGTGTCAAACCTGGATTTTTTCTAGCATTTCCTCTCTTCCCCCCTCCCCACCCCCAGACAAATGTCCATGACTTTTCAGAATACTTGTTAATGGTGGCTCAGTGAGCTAATTAGCTGATTTCCTTTGGGAACTCTGAAGAAGGCCAAAAGATTCAAATGATGGTTACCTAGAAACAAAAAAAAGTGTATTAAATTAAATTTTGTAAATCTGTATGGGTTTTCTGATGACAGAATTTGTGTGTTTTTAGAGAAAAAAATTCCAGTCTTAGGTTTTAATTATGATCATCTTTTTGCATATCTCCATGCTTCTTACAGTCATCATTTTGACAAGCATAAACATACATTTTCTTGATGAAAATAATTTTCCTTTCATGATTACACTTGCTGACTCCTCATTACTTAAACTGCTAGAAAGAGATCTCAAGGGAGTGGCTTAGTCTATTCCCTTAAGGTCAAGAGCTTCACAAGTGGATGTAAGTAATTGAGTTATAGGGCAAAGATGAGTAAAGCTTTTAGGAAGTTAGGAAGAAAAATCCTCTTGATAAAGAAATGAATCTAATTTACAGAGTGTTATTTTAGTACATAAATTGTCTAATTATATTGTATCTCACAGGCAAATTTCATATTAATTGCTAAAAATGAGGGACCAATTCTGACCCAGTTCCCACAATCCTTTTAACACAGAGTGGAGGAATTAGGGGTTCAGTAAAACTGATTGTGCCCCAGAAATGAATTTTGAATTCTGTATGTTCTTGGTTGCTGATGTTTTGTCACATAAGTACAGATAAGTAGTTGGGATGGCAGAGCACTATAGTTTTCTAGGGAGAAACTTTCAGCATCTTGGGTGGCAATTATTCTGAACAGGTATAGAAATCTGTTTACATCTACATCTCAGTCATAGGAAAATCACTGTAGGAAAATTGGCACTTTTAGGTCACCACTTATACCACCATAAAGCACTTGTGTAAAATAGCCCGGATGCATCGTGCCCTACAGCTTCTTCTGGCTATAAAGGACGTACTTAACAACCTAGTCTGTCATGGTGATATCTGTGTGAAACCTTCACAGTGAGGGTTTAATTTAGCTATATTGAGCAGGGGTGTGTAATGCTGTATAGGTTCACCAAGAGAATCCTGCATGGGAAAGAGTATGAGTCCACACTGTGTCTGTTCTCTGGACAATCAGCTGGATGTCAGATGGTACACCTGTGGTATCTCTAATGAGTCTATGTATGGGTAACTATATTGATCTGATAACGTTATGTGAAATGCAAACACCCTCTCCATACACTGATTGTTATTCACTGAGTATTATTACTTTGCTTCCTGGCACAATTGCACCATATCCTTTATTGTCTTTTAGTCCTCTGACTCAAACTTCTTGGAAACTCTTACAGTTCTGCCCTATCTGTAATCCTGCTGCTTGACATGGGAGGAAAGTTTGTGCTTTTACTCCCAGGTCACAATACAGTCATTGAATAGTGTTGCACTGCTACATCAAGGATAGCCTGAAAGGAGAACATGGGAAGAAAAGATTTTTTATGGAAATTAACCAAAATAATTACACGGTCAAAAAAGTCAGTTTCCTGGGTATTAATCTCGAAGCTTAATCACAGAATCACAGAATCCTCTGAGATGGAGAGACCCAAAAGCATCATCCAATCTAACTCTTAAGAGAACGACCCATGTACGGATTGAATCCACAACCTTGGTGTTGGCAGGGCCATGCTCTATACGGCTGAGTTAAAATGCAATCTTTGTCATTGTCTACTGTGCCAGTCATTGCAGAACTAAAGAGCTTGCCCCAGACTGATCTGAGAGCTGACTCTTTCACACTAGTGCCTGGGTCATTGCTTTTGACTTTCTCTGATTCAAGAGTGGAAGATGGCTGATACTTAATTGCATTAATACTAGTTAGAGGTCCTGATGCTAGCCATACAAATTGTACCTGAGTTACTGTTTCAATTTTTGACCCTTATGAATATTTTTGTGAACCTTCTGAAAAGGTGTTGCTTTCACTTATATGTAGAATTTCTAAAAAATTATCATTAAAAAAATATTACATTTAAGAAAAAACAATCAGAGTTATTTGCTAAAGAACAGAAAGGAAATACTTATGAAAACTTGCAATTTTAGTCAGAGAAGACAGTGGGACTACAGAAAAAAAATAGAGTCCATTTCATAAATAGTCAATATTGCCACATAAGTGGGATCATTTCAGAATATTAACAAATATTTCAACTCCAGAGGTGCAAAGAAGAGACAAGAATATGGAGGAGTGGCAGACAAAGATGTGATAAGCCACATAAAATCACTATACAGGAGCAGTAAGAAACAATAAAGAGTTAAAAAAAGTCAGAGCTTATTGATTTAGGCCAAGGAATGAATCCATAGTTTTTCACCAAGACACAGAAAGAAAACAAAGAAGAGGAATGTAGGTGTTAAGGAGATTGAGAAATTTATTTTTAATGAGTTCTGTCTGATCCTTTCCCTTCCATCATAAATCTAGACAAGAAGTAGTAAATAGCTTTAGTTTGCTGGCCACGCAGCTTGACTTGAATATATAAAATTCATTGTACATTATTCAGAAACTCAGAAATGCAAGGCCAGAATGGATCATCAGATCATCTTGTCTGACCTGTGCTATAACCCAACAGAATTTTACCCAGCTGAGACCTATAATTTATGCTTGAATAATATGTACAATAGCATTTCTCCTACAGCTTTTCTTCCTGAATCTTCTGAGAAATATCTAGCCTCATTAAAGAATTTTCTGAACTCCTGAGATAACTGGAAGACCCAAACTGCCAAGATCTTAAGAGAGAATGGTACCTCACCCTTGTTCCTGAATAACTTTGGCTAAGTCAAGGTGAAAATTATTTTGATATAATTATTCATGTGTGCAGCATTCAGAGGATTATCTCTTTGCTTAGTAAAATGTGATCCGACCTTGTAGTGAGCCAGTGCAGCAGATCATCATGATGAGACAGTAATTTCAAGCAGAATTTAGGCAGATTTAACCAGAGGTTTTGTTTGTAGAGACCTGTATGTTAGCAGGAGTGTCTGCTGTTTAACCCACGTGTGTACCATGGCTGTCTTTGTCTTTAACAGTATCACCTCTGTTTCATAGAATAATACAATAGTTCTGGTCAGAAGGGACTTTCAAAGGTCATCTAGTCCAACCACCCTTAAATGAGCAGAGACATCTTCAACTAGATCAGGTTTCTCAGAGCCCCATCCAGCCTGACCCTCTCTGTTCCCAGGCACGTGGAATCCACCACTTCTCTGTGCGACCTTTTCTGGTCTTCCATCACCCTCATTGTAAAAACTTTTTTCTTATATCTAATCTAAAGTGATCCTCTTTTAGGTTAAAATCATTACCCCTTGTCATATCACAACAGGCCCCACTAAAACGTTTTTCTCTATCTTTCTCATAAGCCCTTTTTTAAGTACTGGAAGGTGCTATAAGATTTCCCTGGAGCCCTCTCCAGGCTGAACAGCCCAACTTGCTCAACCTTTCAACACAGGAGAGGTGCTCCCACCCTCTGATCATTTTTGTGGACTTCTTCTGGACCTGAGAACCACTTGTAAGTACTCTTTTCTATGGGGATGGGTAAGAGGGTATCATTCTTACTGAATCTTAGTGTGTCACCTAGAAAGGTTAGTATTAAACAGGTAAAAGACTGATAACTGTTCACTTGCAAGAATATTCTAGAAATGTGAAGAATAGTAAGAATTTGAACTTCACACCATGCCATGGTCAGCGAGTAGGGGCTTGTCATATGCTACAGGAGCATCAGAAGGGATGTATGTCATTTTCCTACCAATTCTGGGTTTTACGTCATAAATCATTTACTACTCTTGCATGTCTGTACGTTTCTTACCAAGATTCCCAAATGGATTTGTACCACTGTGGTGTATAGAAAAAGAAACATGAAACATACACAGTTCCTTAAAGTTCATTCAAAATGTTATTAGAAACTTCACATAGCCATTATGCTGTTGGTCTTCCCACTTCATCTTTCTCTGTCCTTGCTTTACTAGTCATGGAATTATTGCTTCTTGTGTATATAATTTTTGTTTATCTATGAAGAACTCTTTATCTTTCCATAGTTCCTGTCAAAAAACTGTCCTTTTTTCAAACCTTTATTGTTGGTCTTTTCTTCTCAAACTAGCGATATGAATTTCAAGAACACTGCCAATTTTAGATAAATTAAAAGCAGCAATAGTTTTAAACATCATTACATATAAATCTGAAAACATGCAAATCAAGATAAAATTAAGTTTGGTTTTGCACCAAAATTTTAAAATTTTTTGCATTTTTTATATTCTACATTTACCTATTTGATCATGGTTAATAGATTGGACTGAGAAGGAATTTTCTTATCTCTGTAAAAATTAAAATTGTCTATTCTTTTTTCCCTCAGATTACAAAAGGAATACTCTATATAGGAACTGAGCAAACAAACAAAGAAAAAAGTTGTGACCAAATTAATTTCTCTCTTTAAATGATCCACAAGTATTTTACATGAAATGACCATAACGACAGCTAATTCATATTATAAAACACGCCATTTATCCAGACTGGGTAAAAACTGAAAAATGAAATCTCCTTTCTGTCTTACAAAGTTCATTGTATTAAACCTTTGCCTTAAAGGAAACCACATTATACAATCGTTTTTTAATGTAAAAGATTTAACAGTCAAGTATTGGTGAAGAGTGTGCTTGATAAATCTTGCTATACGAGAGAACAACCCTACTGTCTTCTGTACACATTACCTTTTGAGAAAAGTTAGTTATGCATGAGAGTATCCTACAAATTTTGAGATGAAACTAAGCCAGAATCCTGTTCATATTATTCATACATGACTTGTGGTTCACCGAACTGTAACAATGCAAGCCATTTCAAAAAGTCTTTTAATGTTAAACTGGCAGGGCCACTTTTGCAAAGCTTTTCTATGCCAGCTCAATTCTTGATCTCCTTTGTGTAGAAATGCCAAGAATATCAACCTTTGTTTATGAGTTCTAATAGATATTCTTTTCCATTTGAGAGCCACTCTGAAAAGAGCGTGTACCCTCCAATTCTATGTCTCTTGTAGCTCTTAGTATGATACTGAAACATCAGAAGTAATTAAACAAAATTGTATTGTAAATCCCAAGATAAAAGTGTGACTAATGATTAATTCTCTGGTATTTTGTCAAAACCCTTCTCATAATTTCAAAGCTCTAGTCAATATTCACATAGCTAATTCTCTCTAAGTAAATTTTTCTTTCCACTAGGAAAGTGTTTGTCTGCTGCTTAATAAATAATTTCTTAAAGTTCTAAGTATATAGTTTCTGTAATTGTTTTTCTTTACTATTTTGATCAAAACTTTGATTTTCAAAAGACTATGTATTTTGAGAGTCACACTAAGGGATTTAATTTTTACATATATATGTATTTCATTCTTGCATCAAGAAGATGAAGAAGACTTATTTTCCATAAAGGTATAAAAATCTAATGCTACCTTTTATCTGATTTATACTTCAGTTAAAAGACAGGTTTTTTCAAAAAAAGAGCTCTCAGAATTATACTTCTTAAACCATTAGTGCACAAGGAAAACAGATACAGTAAATGCAATTTTCAAGTCTCCTTTTCTGGTATATACTTATTACACATTAGTTATTAAACTATTACCTTGCTGTCTTCCTTTCAAATCCCCAAATATTCTTACATCTCATTCTGTTGCCCATGTTATCTGTTGCTCTGTACATGTCTTTGAATTCAAACTACAAAACTAAGCCAATATATTCAACTAATTTATTGAACTACAATGCTTTCATCTAAGCAGGGCTTTTAATGGTCCATATAGTAACAAATTTCACTGGGTATTTCAATGGAAATTTTTTGTCTATTGAATTTTTTTCTCTCTGTTAGTTTTAACTGACTGTATTTGATGGTCAAGTTCTGACACATTCTGGTTTTTTTTATTTCTGATATTGATTAGAATTTTCAATCTGAATGAGATTTCAAAGACACTGAAATTAATCAGCCTTTCAACAACAATTATCAAAAACTAAATTAAACATTTCATTTTTTAAACTACAATATGAAATCAGGAGAATTTCAGTTTATTCCTTTGGCTATATTAATTTATTTACTTTGCCTCTATTTTATTACCTTAGATATGCCTTTATTTTCTAGACATAGAAATAAAAATGTACAACAACTTACAGTACTCAGAGACTACTGTGAACAAGAAAATGTTTGCCTCTTTTTTTTTTTTTTTAACTATAAAGATCATTGAAAAGTGGAACAGGTTGCGCAGAGCGTTGTGGAGTCTCCATCTGTGGAGATTTTCAAAATAGTCTAACTGGACACATTCCTGAGCAACCTCCTTATGTATGGATGTTTGACCTAAATGATCTCCAAGGATCCCTTACAACTTCAACTATTCTATGTGTCTCTGTTATTTTGCATGCCATTCAAGATGTTAAAATATCCTCTTATTGTTCTGCTGAGATTGAGACAGAGATGAGACCACAAAAATAGCAATCTATTTCCAATTTTTTTAGACTTCAATCAAAATTTTATAAGTAAGGAAACATATTTTACAGGACAAGGGAGTTTTAAGTTGTCAAGAGGAGCAAGTGTGAAATGAATTGTATTATGGCAATATGATGTTTCAAATGATTTCATATGAGAAACCTGTGGACTACCTGTTGCTTGAAGATCCAGTGTTGAAAAAGAATGTGAATGTCTACGTTTAAGAGGAAAAAAGTGTGGAATTCTTCTCATTCAGCCTTAGAGACCTACCACACAGATATATTTCACTGAATTGCTCTCTATACGTTCCTTTCCTAATTAGAAAAGGAGAGGAATAGACCTTTCTACAGACCAAAAATTGGATTCTGTTTCAGACGCTGGCATTAATTTAAGATATGGTGTATCTTTGAAATTCATGGTTTTAGTGTTGATTATAAATGAAATCTAGGGTGAAAGCTAAGATTTAAACAAGACATCTCTCTTCCAAGGCCCAGAGACCTTAGAGAAGGTCAACATTTCAGAAAGTTGTTATTAATTTGGGTGTATAGCTAATTGTTCCTTTACCACATTTACTCATTTAGAATTTTTCTGTCATGCTGGCCTGAGTGAGTTTGTTTTTGATTTATACCACAGAAATTACCCTGGTGAGCTATGACCCAGCTCACTTTGACTCAGGAATGGCAAATAGTAATAAACCCAAACAACATAAATCCCACAAATACCTAAATTTTTATTAGTTTTTAGAGGCATGGGGATAAAAAAAGAGCTGGGGCATGTCCTATGTGTTGCATGTATAGTCAATCTAGAAGGAATTAGCCCTACTTGCAAGTCAATCTCTATCTGAAGGCAAGGAATGATCCTGGTATTAATGCCCTAGGTGGTGCAGAGGTCACCAGATTAGTACATAAATTTTAAGAGTAGGTGGGTACCTAGAGAGAAATTATGTCTGGCTGTGTTTAGACACCTATCAGGACAACAGATCTGTACAGCTCAGCAACTATCGCCGTTTATGGACTTTATAGATACCTTCTGGAAAAAAAAGTGATCCTAAGATTTAGGTGCATTTTGTGAAGGTACACATCTATATACTTACATAGCCCTGCTACACATCTTGTAGTGTCTTTTGATAGAAGCTTCCGTCTCTTACAACCCTTTTAGTATCTAAGTTTAGGTCAAACAGAAATGAGCTTTTAAATTTTAATTGATGGGTATTTCTAAACTATATGTTCTTCTTCAAACCTCATGTCCGTTTACTGTGACTGGTTGCCATTTATCCCATTTGTCACAGTTCTCCAAAATATGTAAATATTTAATTACATAGATATATTACTATAGGTACCTATAGAAATTCTAAGACATTTAATTTCTATTGAATTCACTGAAAAGTAGGTATTTTGAAAAGGATGTCAAGCATCCCCCTAAACCTTGGTAGGAATAATAGAATTAGTTCATGATCAACCGTGTTGATCTTTAGCTAGACCACATCCTGCTGCAAAAAATTATCAAATTCTTCACAAATATCCGCAGAAATAAGACCTGAATATGAACTGCATCCCACTCTAGAGAGAAACATCTTCAAAGAAACTCCTTGTTTCCAAATCCAATTTCAGTCCGGAAACCAATATGAAATATATGCATAGAGAGCAACCTGGGAATACCTTAGAATAGAATTATGACTGTCATAAAATTTCAAGACTCCAAGATCTATGTAAATGTCAAATACAAAAGAATTCTGCTTCTTCACTTTTCTTCCTAAAAAAAAGAAAAAAAAAAAAGAATTTAAAGTGGAAAATTTATCCCAAAACTAAGTAATTTGGGGAAAATTTCACAGGACCAGTCTTGTGGCATTTACACAAGCAACAGTTTCTCTTCCTTCACTGGTGTTTATTCAGTTACACATCACTGTCTTTCGCAAGCATGTTCTTCTAATGCTGTTTAATTTTTAATATTATTAATAGTAGTATTAGCAGTATTAGTGTCAGGAATGCAGGTTTCATCATGAAGTTAATTGAAACAAAACCCTAACTCTAAATAACTCAAAGCTTTGTTGAAGCCTACATCCAAACTCACAGTTACATTAAATAGACTTTGTGTGTGCTTTTTATCTGAAAAAAAGTGGCATAATTTACCTCCACCTTTTACCTTTTCCATTAAAAATAATTAGTATATACATATTTACTATGATAAGACAGCACAAATACTTATTTTTCCCCTGTAATACCTGTTAAATCCATAGAGAAACTGCTGAACTTCAGGAATTTCAGGAATTATCCTGGGGCTCTTTATCACCTCTTATTTCCATCGAATGATCTAAAAATTGATTATACTATCTAGAGTAAATTTATGCTTATCCTTATTTCTAATGAATATTTCAAGTAGCAAACACCTTATAAATATCTATATTGAACATTTATGTTTAAAGTTAACACAGTATAATACTCTTTTACAGAGAAACTTTCTCAAATTTATTCTCACTTTCAAACTCAGGTTTTCTTGAAAGTAGTCTGCAGTTTTATTTTTTTTCCACACTTTTTTCTTGAGCTTTTAAGTCTGTAACATCATATGAGAGAAAAGAAAATGGGATTTTATTGACACTAAACTGTCTCTCCCAATGCAAAAGGCATAATCTGTTCCCCAGTAAAAGGAAAATATATGGTAGTGATCCCATGTTTATAACCACCTCTTGTTTTATAATTCATTTCCTCAAGAATGGGCACAGAAATATTTGAGAGATTAGTTACAAAATACATTCTGTTTCTTATGAAATCTGTTCAGTTTTATAGATATGAAAGAGACATCAGACATAAATAATGCCAGGACTGAACAGTTTTGCAAATGCTGCATATAAGATACAATAGCAATATTCTGTTTGTGCACAGTTACAACTTCTTTGTTAAAGCTCTAGACTCCAACTCAGTATAACACTATCTGATAAGAAACATGGATAGAGGCAAGGGAATTAGGCTTTTGGTGGTTCCAAAAGAGCATTTCCTCTTTTTTTAACCTCCAAAGAGTGTAAATCATTTTAACTGCTAACACATCACCAGACAGAAAACCAGAAACATGACACCTGTCTTTAGGCACTCCTAAATTAGAAATTAAACTTCAGAGTAGAAAGTTACACTCCCTGTATAGTCAAGAGGGAGGTAGAATCCTCCAGCTAATGATTAACACTACAAAAAAATCTCAGTCATAATTTAAGGCGCTAGACTTAGAGTCACAGATTATGTTTAATGCTCATAAAGTAGGAATGCCATTTATATTGGTAGGCTGGTAGTAAAAAAGCTGTTCCTCAAAGAGTTTCTTTTTAGTAGCTGAGGATGAAATCCAAAGAGCTAAGGAGGCTTCTATATAACTCAGCTGAGATCTGAAATACAAACTGAGCAATCTAGTGAGCAGTCAGCTAGCGGCTCAGAAGTCTGCAAGTTTGTATGCCAATCTGTTGTCACCACAGAATCTACTTAGAACATTACATTTATAAACTTGTCAAAATCCTGAGATACCTGAATATGTAAGCACTATCTTGTGCATGTGAACTTGCATAAGTAGAATTGTATGTACCTTATTCAATTCTGAATGTATGGGGAAAAAACCCAAAAATATTTTGTAGCTCAGTGATGAGTGGACTCTTATGAGGGCACATTTCCACTCTGACATTTCTTATTGGATAACTAGGGTCGTTTCCTGTACAGAATACTCCCTGCTAGAAAGTCAGCTCACAGGGTCTCTTTACAAAAGAGATCTGAGGCCATGTTTTCCCTACATAATGTCATAGGATCCAGATCTTTTCCATGCTCCTCTAATAGTAGCATTCCAGTCACATGATAGGGCAGTAATGTAAAGAGATGCCACCACATTATTCAAGATGATACAAGTCTGTGTACTCAACTTGGCATTGATTATTGACTTGAATATTTCACTGCATGAAATATCACTTGATGAGCAGATAGTGATTCAGGTTCTAGAATTTATCTGGGCAACAGCAGATTAGAACTGCTTGTCTGTATTGCACTGCATGATGGAGAAAGGCGCTGACGTGCAATTTGTGAATGTGGTTTAATTCTCAAAGCCCTGGAATTTAATTTAGCTTTCTTTTTTAGAATCTGGCTTGTATTATTTAGCAAGCTGAACAGTTAGCAACCTTCTATCTTTTAGTACACAGACCATGAAAAGAAGTAATGCATTATTATTGGGACAAACCACAGAAGACAGACAGTATGAAATTAGAAATAATTCCTTAGAAATTAAAGGATATCAGACTAAAATCAGACAGACTAGTCCTGTGTTGGATAGCATGCTGTATGCTATCTAATATTCAATACTTAGAGGCAGAGTGTGGTTGAGATGGACACACAAAGTAGTTTGAATAATATGTCTTTTTTCTCCTCTTTTTATTTTTTGGTAACTAAGCAGACAATATATAATATCTGTTGATTATAAAAGTCCTGCAATTTAAATATTAAGCATTCTTCTGCATTAATAAAATATCACCCAGTATTAAATTGGTATTTAATTAGCACAAAACATATATGTCAAGTTATAATTTAAAAAAAAACAACTAAAAGTATAATAAAATTCATGTGATGTGTTGCTGATTTTACTTGCAGATTGAAACAAATCTTCACAGACTTCATTTGCTGCTCACTAATCAGATATATTTTTTTGTTGTTTTAACAATATTTTTAATGAAAAAGAAAAGCAAAACATCTCCATGCAAATAATTGAAGTACTGGGTGTGAAGCAAGAGTGTTGCCGATCATATATTACTGTGCCCAATTCTGTTTAAATACATTGAGGAAGAAAAAGCTACTACTTATGAAAAGAGTTTGCTACCTATTACAACTGAGGTAAAGTTCCTCCAGATTTTTTTTCAAAGTGCATCATTATTTGCTTTGGGATAGTGTAGGGGGTTTTTAAGTTTTGTTTTGAAAGATGAGTATGAGAAGATAATACATCTTTCTTTAAAATTTACTCTTTTACTTGAGCAAGCTCTCAAGTTACATCCTGTAGTTGTGTTTCTTATTTTGGAAAAAGAACATCTTTAAGGGATGAATTTTCTGAAGTCTTTGTTTGAAACAATGTCAAAAGACTCTTTAGTAGAGATTTAAATACATACATACATACATATATATATGTATATATACACGCCAACCAGAACTGGTAAGGTTATTAAAGTACCTTGAGCAGGATAATATGTAGATCTCTGCTGACATAGCCCTTTTCTCTGATAGTTTGTGAAGCTTAGTTGGTCTGTAGGCCTTTTTTTGTTCGGAAATGATCCTGTGCCTCTTTAAAATCTGTTTTCAGATAAAAGGTTTAAGTAATTTCATCCACTTGATTAAGGGAATTTAGGACACTGTGGAATTTGTTCTCCTGACTAATTGTTACCTGGCGTCATGCAAAAATTCTGGTCCCAGGTATTTTTTTATCCAACCTTGGTTACACTCAAAATGCCTACATGTGCTTCAGGAACTAAACTTCTGAATGCAGTGCAGCATTTTTACTTTGTTTTGTTATCTAGGAAACAAGCTACCCAATGTCTTAATTGCTTAAAATAAACAGTAATTCTTTGCTTAAAATAACTCCAAGAACTGAATAGATCCAGCACTACGGAACAGTCTTGGAAGTTCCAGCATTTTCCCTATGACCACCTGACATATTTTGCTGTAGATAAATCCTCCCTCACATCTTGGGAAAGCAGAAAAAGAGGAAATGTTCAGACACAAGTGTAACAAAGCACCTGGATATTAGTTACTTTTATTCTACATCTTTACTAAGAAAGAAGTTAAAATGACAGCCATTTCAAAGAGGCAGATCACAGGCAAGCACAGATTTGATTTTGAATGGATGTCACTCCCATCTGAAAGTCTGGGACTAATGCCATGTATTGGGAACTTAAATATCATGCTGTTTATAAGAAGCAAGAATCAAAGCACATAACCCATCCTAATGGAATTTAGCTACTATTAAAAAGGAAGCTTTCAACAGTCAGTAGATTCTGTTCCTTTAACAATTTGCACAGTTTCTTAAAAATGTACAAGCCAGCAACCATGGAAACTTATAGTTTTTCCTCCCACAATAAGGCAATCTTTTTTTCATCTGTTTGTTCCATGGCAATTTAAATGAAAATAACCTTCTTAGTTATTACCTTAATCTCAGTTTTTTAATAAAGAGTATTAGGTGTGTCTTAAAGATTCATTTTAAATGGCACCAACAACTACCTCCCCGTATAACAGATCTGAAATGATTAGGCAAAGCTGTGAACACACATCAATATTTATTTCCTTTGTTTCTGCTTATTGTATTTTTCATGAAAATCATATATTTTTTATATTTCTTTCTAAATTGATTAGTAAATATTTATTCTACATTGTTATCTGAAGTCAAGAGATC
This sequence comes from Rhagologus leucostigma, assembly GCA_013397725.1. Classification (NCBI taxonomy): domain Eukaryota; kingdom Metazoa; phylum Chordata; class Aves; order Passeriformes; genus Rhagologus; species Rhagologus leucostigma. Next base: position 302,301 of record VZTD01001037.1, read on the forward strand.
AAAAATTATAATCTATTAAATATTTCCTTTAAAAATATTTTAAAAAATAATTCTTGAATTGTCCTAGGAGCTAAAATGTAGCAATTTGTCTTCTTTTTAATTCTCTTCTACATCACAACAACTCAAATTGAGGTACATTCCTGACTGAAATCACCTAGCATCTCTTATTCAGAATGACAGAACTTCATTGAAATCCACAAAAGAAACACTTGGGCTTTCAGGAGCATATAAAACTGAATTGATTTCCTGATTATCTCTTGGAGGTATAAATCTGTTTTTACTTGCAATCAAGTAGGATCTCAAAAGCCAAGAGAATCTCATGGAATTCTTTGAAAAACTTGAGTTAGTTTTGCTCTTTGATACACCATGGCTCATCTTCAGGTAAGTACCAGGCTTTCCAGCTTTATGGACTCTTTTATTCTATTATTTAAATGTGGGATGATTTTCTGATGATATATAATCGATAAAATAGTCCCTGACCAACTTCAGCTGCAAAGAGCAGGATAGTCGGGAGAGGAAGCTGCCCTTTTGTGAGTGCACAAAGCTCTGTCTAGGAACAGGTGTTGAGCAGGCTGAGAGATAATGAGTTGGGATTACAGATCAGATGAGTGTGGGCTTTATCATTGTAGATGTCTTCCAACTAATGAAGTTGCATTATATTTGCAGGATCTGCTCCTCATGGTAGACCTTAATCATCCTAATATCCACTGGAAGAGAATCACCACAGAGCAGAATCAACCAAGATAATTTCATGGAGTGCATTGATAACAACTTCCTGGCAGAGGCAATCGAAGAAGCAAAAAGGGGAGATTCTTTGCTGGAAGTCCAGATAAGGAATGAGTCCAGCTCTTAAGGGAATTACCCTTCCAGGGATAGAGCCCACCACCTTGGCATTATTAGCACTGTGGTCTAACCAACTTCTCCTATGTTCTGTACTCGTGAAACAAAATGGGAGTGCTGGGTCTAGTTCTGTGCTCTGAAGCATCTCACCACCCTTGTCATAAATAATTTACTCTCATCAAGAAGGAGCAAATTCTTTTTTAGAAAAAGTAATGCCTAATACAGAACAAAACCCCCCAAACTTGTTTGCGTAGTCAATATTTTTTATTTTATTCTGGTTTGACCCTCAGTCCATTACTAAGAGCTTCATGAGCAACATAACCAGGAGCAACCACACTGACTTCTGGTTTTGCTTTTGGTTATTGAATTTCATCTTTCCAGAACTTTATGAAACATTACATCTGTAGTATCAATTCTAATAACTATTTGGTTTTAACAGCAAAATTGCTGAGAGAAAGGGTATTATACAATTCTACTTATTTCCACTAACTAAACCATTTTTCAAAATTCAGTACAAGGTAGGCACTTCATTACAGTAAATTTAGATTCAATAACAATTTAAAATGTAATATGTTTAATAAGAGAGACCTCAACAAATATACAACATGAATAAAACACTTTGTAGAAATAACCAAAGTAAAATGTAAAATGATTTTCATACCCATTGACAAGTAAATATCTGATCTGTAAACCTCATAAAATCTTTTTGTTGCAATAGTGTTAGCAATTTCCTCATATGACTATCAGCATAACAGCACAATAAGCAATCTTGGGAACCCTTTTGCAAATATTTATAAGTGATCATGTTAGTTTTGTCCGTGGATAAATTCACCCGACTTTCTGTTTACCTTTTCACAAAGATGCCTCCTGGCTGGAAGAAACGTAATGTCACCTTAATTATGTTCTTGCTTTGGTAGCATAAATTATTTATGCTTTAACATATTTATATTTAGCCTTCTCTAGTTTTCATTTCTGACCTCCAGTGTGTGAGCACTGTGAGGAAGCACAGTGTTGAGGTGTATGACCTAGCAATGTTTACTGGTTTTTTTACCTTGTCATATTTCTTTGTAACATAGATCATTGAGACTGAGCAGCCATTCTAGCCAGCCCATGAAGTTGTAAAGGTGAAACTGTTCTTAGTTGCTTAAAGTGGATTAAGATTTTATGCATATCAAGAAGGTCATTCCAGCTGCTACACCTACTTCATGATAAGTGTACAGCTCTGGAGATTGCCAATGGGCAAAATGTAGATTGTCAAAGCTAGATCATTAAATCAAAAATTGTCATCATGGGACTGAGTGTCTTAGGAGTACTAAAAGTTATAGTGCACCTCTTCCCATTAGCTGTAGGAACTGGGAGCAGCCAGTACTTGAAGGAATTACAAGACTGGATTTCAAACTGATGATCCAGTACCTGAAAAAAAACGTTTCTTCTTCTGTGCCCTTTTCCCAGAGTCAGTATTGACAGCATCAACCTCTCAATTAACTGTAATTCCTGAGTTAGGAATCAGAAAGTTACAGCACTCAAATACTTCTGGAGCCATGAAAAAGATCACTGCCAGCAGAAAATCCAACAGATCCAAAATGCAGTTGAGCAATTTGTTTAGAGAACTGGAAAAGTTATTTTGACCAATCTGATACAACATACATAACAAGCTATTCAGTTGAAAGTGTAGATTGCTTTGTGTAGAAATATTATATATAATTGCTTCTGCAAATGGATTTGGGAGGTGGGAATAACTCTAAAAACAATCCAAACCCCCGAACTACATTCATATTCCCATTTGCTATCTCTGCAATGCATATTGTGTTTAATAATAGTAAATATACAAACAATGGTAATTACTAACCCAGTCATATTCTGATTCCCAACATGAGCTGGGAAGTCAGTGATTTCAACATTTTTCAGGACTAATGGTTGAAATTAGTGAACTAGGGTCAGACTCCTCATTATTCATGGTAATTTCAGACCTATCTTACTCAGAGTTCCTAAACAATACTTGCAGAAGTTTAGGAGAGCTACCCCCACTAGCCGGTAAGACTGTTTTGACTATCATATCTAATCAGGACTTCTTGGGAGCAGTTTCAGCTTCTAACATTCTTGACACTCTGTTTTGGGGTGACTCTACCGTGTGTATCCCCTATCATGCTCTATGCCCAAAAAGTAATATTGTGCCTTTTCTGTGCCTTTAAACTGAGCTTGAAAAAAAAAAAAA
>VZTD01001037.1:305567-463520 GCA_013397725.1 Rhagologus leucostigma
GAAAAATTTCCTTTTTTCCTGAACCCTGTGGGGGGAAGGGTGGTTGTAACCTGGTTTTCTCTCAGGGGCTATATTACTAGATTTTGGTCAAACTGGCACACACTCCAAACTAAAATGATTATGAAATATGAATGAATTTTACTGCAGAATCCATTTCTAATCTTTTAAGAGAGACATTGTTTGGATAAACCTATAAAATTATTTTGTCTTCCATTTGTCAAAGGAGAAATGATGAGCAAATGAGAAGAGAAGGAAAGGTGGAAAAAAGGTATGCATACATAGCATTTTCCCCAAGATGATGCCTGAGTGGGACATACTGAAATGACATTTAGCTTGAACCTTTTGAAGAATCAAGCCATCTTTTTAGCTTGAACATAGATGTAGACCTGGTTTTCTCTCTTTTGCCACTGTAGATTTCCCTTCACCATGAAAAAACCCCAAACAAATGAAAAATAAGACTACATATAACATCACGCTCCCAAGCCATAACACAGAGTTCTGGACTTAAGTTGGAGGATGGCAATGTCTAAAGTTATTCCATTACAGGAGTAAGATTCATAGCTATAGGCCATTTCTGAGATGATGCCTCCTACGCTTCTGAGTCACACTGTTGCAGTCGACATTTGCATTTCTCAAAGAATACTTCTATGACAGAAATAAGCAGAGCTATTTCTGTTGATTAGAAAAAAATTGAGTAAATAAGGGACAAAAATGAGATTCTTCAAATCTTGGAGATTACACTTCTGAGACGCACTAAAAAAAAATTCTAATTTTTTTTGGTGGCTGCATGCTAAGTTTCACATATATAGAATGCTAAAGGCAAGCTATTTTCTCATTACAGAGTTAATAACACATCAGATATTATATCTGAAATGTGAGAAGCAAAATTATTTCCCTGATCATGTGATTATCATTTTGATTACTCACTGATGGTTGAAAATTCAGATGAAGACCTCTACGAACAAGAATAAAAATATATTCTAACTAGAGATGAGAATCCCTGTAATAATAGCCTTGGATAATTCTATTCTGTTGTAATTTATCAGACTTTCAGTTCTTGAAGATAGTTCATGACTATACTACTCACTGCTGAATTATTCATATATAGTTACAAATTGTAGAAAAAAAATTTCAAGTTCATTAGTGTTTAGAAATATCTCATTGCCTGTCATATTCTCTGGAAGGTTTAGTCTGGGCTTCAAAATAAATTTAAAAGTTAAATTTACAAGTTAAATAAAAATGTAGGGTCTGAAAACAAACAAAATGTCTAAGAACCTCTGTGATCTGGAAGTTCTCAGAGACCAAGGCATATAAATTTCAGTAATGCTCTTCAGTTCCTTTTAGAATGGATACCACTGCACTCATTGAGAAGTCAGAAGCCTTAGTAAAGCTCTGGAGGTGATAAACTGTTCTGTGTAAGACTCTGTTACTGTTGGGACCAATGGAACCTACAGAAACTAAACAGGGTGATGTTTTGGCTCTCTGACAGGTCCAGACCAATACTGTTATAAAAAACATGATATATTCACTCAGTCATGCCTCTCAAAATAAAATGGTGATCTAATTTTGTAAGTACAGCCAACAGTACTGCTTACATTTTATATGTGGTGTCATACACAACAGTAGTCTAGAGCACATCTTTTCACCATTTCTTAATTCACTGCAACTGTTTTATTGTGATTTTCTCTTCTGCTGACCATACTCTAACAATCACACTTGATGAAAATATTAAACATTCAAACTCTGCATCTACATCTTAGGTCTTTGTGGAGAAGTTAAATAGCAATTTCCCACTTCACCATGACAATAGTTTGAAAGTGATTGACCTTGACCCTTGGTTCTTCTATGTGTAACTTAACAGCAAAAGACTTAGCAGGACAGTTATGAGTATGCATAACATTAGATATAATCTCAAGATATTTCAAAGGGAGACATAAAGATATAATTCATCCTATCAGTTCTGTCCTGGAGGAGACAAGATATACATGTACATGAATGTGTGCCCCCAAGTCATTGGCCTTACAGGACATAATCAGTATGTTGGTTATAGTGTTTATGCAGTGCAGATGTACACAGAAGCCTGTAGGCTATAACCATGCAATGCTACTCAGTGTACTCCACATCTATACCCAGGTTAGCTCTCAGTAAGAGATTTACTTGGAATCAGTCATATCTGTTTATGATGGTCAGCAATGTAGTGCTGGCCAACAGTGACTACAACCGCCAGCTCCTAAGAGAAGTTCATATTTCCCTGCCAAGATAAATTGTGAATTTTGCCTGCTTACCTGAGGAAAGTGCTAAAGCCATTGGCATTCTCATATATTGTAATAAAATACATTGCTGCAAAAACAAATGGTGTTGCCCTTATAAGTTTCTTAACCCTTATGAAATAAACTGTCTTAGAAGGTACACTGCTGAGGTGTCTTCTCCTGAGCAAGGCAGTGTGGGAACAGAGCTGTATGAATAAGGGCTAGGAGGCAGGAACACAGCCAAAAATGTGTGCACCACTGACTCTTTTACAGGATAAAATATCTAATAATCTGATAACTCTTAAAAAAGTCCCTGGGTCTACTGCCCATCTGTTTTACTCGTGTGAACTTAATGATGAGGGAATTGTCCTATTCGTTCTTACAACTGCTGCTGGGGTGATGTTCAGACTCTTTTAAGTCTGAATATCATGTTACTCAGTAAGGGTGGAATCTAAACAGCATTTTGAGTCTGCTGCAAGGGAACACCACTAGTGGCCAGAGCCTGACCATTCATTGTCCCAAAGACCACTGATAGCTACACGACTTTTAGGGTCCATGTGTCCATGTTGAAAATAGCAGCCAACTGCCACTGTTGCCACTGTCAAATCTGACGGATCAGCCTTATCACACATGCACAGGGAACTCTGCATTGAACAGACTTGGGCTCATTGTGCATAGAGGCATAAAGCCACCCTACTTTCTTCCCAGGGGAAGTCAGAACTGTAGGCAGAGTTACCTGCTAACTTTAATGGTGTAGCTGTGTAGGTTGGAAATATCATATTGCCTTTGCTAGTAACAGGCCATAAGCTCTGTACTGAGTTTGTCTGGCTTCAGGGCTGAGACTTGTTGGGTCTGCTCTGCCTGAAGTTGTCTTGACCTGCCTACAGCTTTGTTTCACTTGGTTTATCTGTAACAACAGTTTCTATCACAGACCAGATATCTATGTCCAATTTATTTTACATTTGTTGTCTTTGTAAGGTAAAAACAATTTTATATATATAGGAGTTATTAGTTCTTCTGTGTAGAATGAGAGGCTTATGACTCTAACATAATGATGTAGAGCAGAGGAATAGCGGTCTGGTACAATAATATCCTTGAGAAGTGGGAACTGGGGATTTATCAGAGAGAAGTACAGCAATGGGACTTTAAGGGATAGGGCACAGGGTGGGACGGGAGACTCCACAGCTATGAACAAATCAGTGATGGACATTTAAAGAAACACAGATCCAGAAAAAAACTGATTTTTTTAACAAAAAGAAAATAAATACATATTTATATGACATATGTAAACGGCAACATATATAGTAATTTATAGTAATTTGGATACAGTATGAAACTGTAAGTTCTTGAAGAAACAGAAAAAGCATAGAAGTGTGTCAATAAACACATAAAAAGGACCACAAGTGGGTCCTAGAGTGAGGAAGAAGCCATTAATACGAACATCACAATCCTCACCTCAAAGGACACCAGCTACGGATGACTCACCAGAGCATCCCACCAAGTAGCAGGACGAGGGTGAACCTGACATCAGAAAAAGGAGTAGAATGTAAGAAATGTGTACATAACCATTTTAACTACATTGTAATTAATTTTTTCTTCTCTGTAATAACCAGATCTAGCCTAAAAATGATTTTTGAGTTGCACTGTTAAGATTTCAGTGACATCAGCAGCATTATTTGTAATGTGTTTCTTTTTCTTTGCCCATTCACAAGATTTTGAACATAACAAGAAGACATAAGAATACAGTCTGTTCAGACTGACTAGTATCTACCTCAGAGTGCCCAAATTATTCAATAAATTCTAGTGAATTAAGTAATAATAATGTTATTAACCTTTAACAGAGGTGATATTACTCTTTGAATAATAGAAAGATAGATAAAGCTGTGTTAGTAATTACCCCAGTATATTTCCATGAAATAAAATTTAATAAAACATGGGCCCTGATCCTACCCATAGTGTTTTGTAATAATTAAATTGCCACCACACTTACTGCTTTTAATGATATTTTATGAACTTTAATATCTATGTAGAAATTGAATATTTTCTTCTCTCAAGGCTTAAAAGCAAAATAAGTTGTTTTTCTGTTTTAAGTCTTACAGTGTACTTAATGAAGGTTGGAATCAAAGAGATTTGCTAAAAATACATTTCCTAAATAAAAAAAACCCCACACTTTGTACTATACATAGAATCTTGTGTGCTTTAAATTTTTTTTTTCTACATAATGAAGTACATGTACAGAATGTGGAAACCTTGTGCTGAAACAAGTATTACATGTGCCCATAAATTAATGTGTCCCCTTAGGAAAATGAAATTTCACAATGTAATTACCCCATTTCTTCACTGAAGACATAAAGGAATTTATAGAACTAATTACCCTGATAATGGAGAGGGATTTCTCTTCTCCTCTTTCATTGCAATCCCACCTAGAAGCATGATATAGGAAGACATAATTCATTGAATTCCGCAATGGCTCTGCTATTATATATTTATTAGAAGAAACTGAGGCATTTTAATAGTTTTGTGTCAAGTTTATTCATAAACTTCCCATAGAGCAATAAATACAACATTCCAATATAATACCGGCAATGTTGAAATAAACTTTTCCTGCTTCAAGTTTTCTTCTGCTAATTTTCCAGGTAAAAGTGCTATTAAATGAAAAAAAACACTTGACTTAAATTACGGTTTTTTTGAGCCTTCTGTTCCACAACTGTTTGTAACACAGTGTATGAAGTGCCACATTAATCCTATTCCTTAGCTTAAGAAAGCTTTCGCTGAAAATTTTTGTGGTTATCCTAAGAACTAACCCTAAAGGTAGAAGCTATATGCAAATAGTTAAATATTGATATTTTTCATAATAATAATTAGGGAACACCTTTCCTTTCATGATCTCAAAACTCTTCGCAAATTGGAATTTTTAATTGTTTAGAGGCAATATTTGCTCTTTAAGACAGTACATACAGGATGGCTAACTGGACAAGAAAGACAACCTTATATTTAAGGAATGTCATTCCCAAGAAATATTGTCAACCTAAAAAAACAAATGAACAAACAAACAAAAAATTTTAAAAATAATGAAAGATTAAAGAAAGGAATTAAATAAAAGTCTAGAAGTGCTATCAGTCCTCTGAAAGGTTCCCAAGCCAATACTGGGAGTGGGGAGGGTATCTAGTTTGTACGTATGTGTGAGATTTTTAGTTTTGCTTTCTAAAAATGAAGTTTACAAAACACAGCAAGAATAGAAGAGTTAATAAAGAACCCCATATAGAATCACAGAATCATTTTGGTTGGAAAATACCTTTAAGACATTGAGTCCGACCATAAAACTGTCAAGCTTACCACTAAATCAGGTCTCTAAGCATGGCACCTGCACATATTTTAAATATCTCCAGGCCTGATGACTCAGATGCTTCCCTGGACAGCCTGTGTCAATGCTTGATGGCTCTTCCAGGGAAGAAATGTTTCCTAATATCCAATCTATATCTCCCCTGGCACAACTTTTGTTCACAAACAACAGGTCTAGTGGGACACCTTCCATAGTTTTCTCCCTCACCAGCTGTCTCAGGAAGTAACCTTCCACACACTGCAAGAACCTCCTAGACTCTTTCCTCTCCACTGTACTGTTTTCACAGCAGAAATCTGGTAAGTTGAAGCCCCCCACAGGAACAAGGCTAGCCTTTATGAGACTTCTCACAAAGTATTATTTTATATTTTATAATTATAAAATATTTCATCTGCCTATTAATTTGGGCTGGGTGGTCTATAGCAGACTTCTACCAGGTTATCTGCCTGGTTGGTCTTTCCCTTGATTGATACCCATGAAGACTCAACGCTATCATCAGCAACATCATTCAAAACACTCCATACATGATTGCTCTACCACCTCTCCTTCCTTGCCTATCCCTTCTGAAAATTTTCTAGCCATCCATTGTGGCACTCCAGTTGTGAAAGTCATTCCATCAAGTTTCCATGATTGCAACTATATTTCTACACCATTTAAAAATTTTATTTATTTCTAAAAATGGCAAATCTAAAGCAATCGAAAGAGTTAGACTTCAAAGACTTTTAACATCCCCTACTCTTACTGAATTGTAAGGACTAGTTATTATATCAAAGTGCAGACAGTCATAAAAGAAATGTCAGGGAGAACTGGTTTGCCTGAACATCAGTGCTTTAAAATTCAACAGTTAGAGCTGTGCCAGTCATCTTGGGCCTGTGTTATCGTCAATGAAAAGAAGCAGGCATCTCCAGAGAGAGATTAATCTCACCCTATGAAAGGCAAGCAAATTAGATCAAAGCAGTCATCCTCTAGAAGTGCATATTTATCTTCAACAACCATAAATGAAGCCTGAGGTGAACTGCTCAGAGTTAGATGTCTAACACGCAAATGTTAGGTGAAATGAACCTCTAAAATTTACCACTGGAAGCTCTATACAATATTAACTCCATGTCTTCCTCAACTTTTCTTATTTAGCATACAGCACAAGTCTCACACAAGAATGTATGAACTTAAGACCTTTGGAACAACAACTGAAAAAGTTTTGCAGTTGGAGATGAAGTCACACATTCTACTGGGCATTGACAGTGCTCTGAGGCATTAATTCCCATAGCAGGGAGCTTGAGTGAAAATGTCCAGATAATCCTGAGAAGCAGATTGCAGCTCCCAAAGGAAGAAGCAAAGACTCAAAATAAAAATAAGATGTTGCTAGCAATCTCCCCAGAAGGAAAAAAAATCTTTTTTGACCTAGAATCTGGTGTTAAAATGAATGTTTGGCTACTAGTGTCTAGGAGACTCCTGAGATCAGAAGATGAGGTGCTGAAATTTTCAGCATTTACAAGGGAAGCAAAGAAACAAGAAGCAAGAAACAAGAAAGAAAGACTGACCAAAAGTAACCCTTTCTTCTCATATCCTACAAATACATTCAGAAATGATGAAAATATGATACAGAAGGAAATATAGTCACCAAGGTCACTTTAACTGCCTGGAAGTGAAGGAGTTAAAATTTAAAAATTTACATTTATGAAAGTCACAGAGGAATGTTATTTTAAAGTTAATACCAAGTCACATCATTGAACACGTGATTAAAAGTGTTTGCTGAGATCCTACTGACAGTGTTGGTAAAGGCAACATTTGCAAAAGGATGATATACATCTCTCAAGCAATGCTTGAGCAACTGAAAAAATATCTATAAAAAATAAAATAAACAAACATACAAACAAAACAACAATAATAACAAAAAAGAAACTAAGAAAAAATATCCCAAACTAATAAATATTTATAAAATTTTCTAGCAATATGTCTGACCTATAATAGAATAAGTTGAAACAGAAATGGAAAATGGATTGAAGCAAGTAAAAAGCAAAGAAGATTAAACCACATTTCTCAGAAAATTGTGCTCTGTCTCTTCTAGTTTATACTACTTTAGAAACATATTCCTTCATTTCTGACAATGGAAACACTCATTATATTTTTATATAATAAATAATGTGTTTATATAAATATTGAATCTTTGATATCAATCCTAAACAACATCTACATCAATCACAAATAATATTTTAATTTTTTCTGATGTTTGACATCTTTCAAGGATTTGGTCTAAATTACTTTAAAAATTTCTTTGAATATGACTTCCCTTGAAAACTACATTTTGATAGAACAAGAAAACTTCTGATTATCTAAAAGCCTCTGAGTTCCAGAGATGGTGTTTTCATGTAAAAAAAGCAAAAATCTTTAAGCTTATTTGGGCAGGGAGAGAAATGTCTGGTTTGTGCTGGTTTTCTCTCTGTAGAGCTAATAGTTTAGGAGAGAGAGGTAAAAAAATATTACAAATTAAACGGGAAACAAGAGTCAAATATTTCTAAACTCCAAAAGGCAACAAGAGTTGAGACTATGATTTTCCATAGTAAAAACATTTACAAAGGAAATGATGTGGCCTCAAAATAAGAAAAAGTAGTTCTTAAAAATCTAGTAGAGGAAGAAAAGATCAATAAGATCAGAGACAAGTACAAAATGCTGTTTATGAACAGGAACTAATTTTAGTGGTTTTAGATTACCCATTCAGAATATTCAAAAGATTACTCATTCAGAATATTCAAAAGAAAAGAAAAAAATGAGTGGTGGTGATATTTTTAAATTATAGAGTAAATGAAATCTTGCTTTATTTAAGGGTAAATTATCATAGATGTAAGAAATTGCAAACCCAGATTTAGCTGGCTTCATCACTTTTAAAGTTTAATATTTTCAGACAGTATTTTATAGCAGCAACTTTGATGCAAATCAAATTCTAATCCCCTAAAATTCTGAAAAAGAAAAGAAATTAAAATATTTGTTGCATAAATTGTTGACTTTCAGTAGTTTGTCCAGCTCTGTTATTTAATAGATGAGGCCTTTACAACTGCTCTAATATTATATCTAAATTTACTTCTGTGTTCTAAATTTTGTGCCCTTTGGCCTTCATTTATTCAATCCTTAATATTTAGAACATTTGGAGGAAGGGTGTAATTCTACCCTATCTATATCCTGTCTCACACCAAATCTAATTAAAAAGAAAATCTTGTCCTCATTTGCCTCTCTTAATTCCTTCACCCTCCTGCCATGTCCATTACTGATTTTGTGACTGAACACTCTAATTTAAATTGTATTTATCATCCGCTTTTTGCAGTAGTATGGGCACAACTTATTTCATATATTGTTTTATCTTGCTTTATTTGTTTCTCTTACGTCTGTTGGGATTAGAATACACTTTCTCAAAATCAGTTGTGTCATAATGGTTGCAGAAAAACATGCTGTATATGCTGACTTAATCCATAGATTCTAAAGAATTCTTGTCTTTCTGAGAAGAATAATAACCTTGTAAATTTTTATGGAAAGAGCACTGATGTATAGTTCCACTCACTTACTATTTGACATAATGATTATTTGTGTATTATTGTGTGATTACAACCACTCATGATCAATTGTGCGAAAAAGTCAAAGTAAACAGTAGTCATGGTAAATATAGATTAGAGATGTAGTCTAACTATTTGATAGATTTTGTTCAGAAAATTCTCCTTTAGCCTTGTTTGAGTACTACAGTAGAAGTTTCAATGTATCAGCAGACAGATGAATATATGGACTGAACAAAATTAGATTTTAATTTTTATAGTGTGGGATAGAAAGTCACATCCAGGGACAAGGATCAAACATGCTGATATATGAAGTAAAAGGAAAAGAAAACTAGTGGAAGGAGAATGAAATCTTTAAAGTGTTAAAGAATATCTACATGTGGCAGACTTGAGGAAGCGAATAAATGACAGGCAACTGGGACTGAAACAGAAACTTTAAGGGAGACTAGATGGCATACGGTGGACAAAAAAAATAAGAGAGAAGAGCACATGTAAGCTGAAAATAAGTAAAGAGCACGATGAAGAGCAGTGCACAGAAAAATGTAAGGAAATGTAGGCATGCAGAGATCAGAGCAATATATAGGAGATCATGGAATGTAACAAAGATTAACTACTCAGATAGCTCTGGCAGGAAAAGGCAGAGACAGAATGGACTGCAAGATATTTACATTATATTGTCTTCATAGGGCTGATTATATTCAAAAATATAATTGCAATGTGGAATTGCAATGCTTTCAAGATGCTCCTACCATAAAGCCCTAGAAAAAACATGTTATAAAAATTCATTGGTATAAAATTCCAGTGCTAATGGATCAACATTTTTCAATACAAAAAAATATCCTACAGAAAAATGTAAATCTAGGTCTACCATCTAAGAACTAATAATTGTGTATTTTACTTCTTTAAGAGAAGTTATTTTTAAACTGGCCTAATTAATTGTTAAAGCTGACTATTATTATTTATTTTTATTATTATTTTTATTGTTATTTTTATTATTGTTATTATTATTATTACTTTATCTTAGATCTAGGTTCATAGCTTTTTATTTGACTTATTTCCCACCACCAATCTCTATGGAAATAATACCTGTTTAATGGAAATAACACCTGTTTAAATCATGCAATATTTTTCACAAATTGTTCTTTTGCTGTTACATAAATGACAGGTACTGATGATGCAGTTGTAGAAAACAAACACTATGGAAATAAAATCGAATACTTTAATAATTATCCAGGCAGATTTTATCTCCTTTGGTCTACTCTGGAGAGCAGCCAACAATATTCTAACTGCCAAGAGTGTAAGAAGCACAGAGGTGTATCTTGGATAGCACTCTTCAGAGATAAGCTGCCTTGAGGTAACGCTGAAATACTGGAGAACTTGCAGAAACGAAAATACTGTAAGTTAGGAAGAGAGATTAAAGGAAATTTTCTCATGCTCCTTGTACTCAAAAAACAGTGATTTGGCAAAACACCTTCTGAGGATAGAGTTTTCCACTCGACTTCCATATTTACAGAATCACAGAATGGATAAGGTCGGGATGAGCTATGGTGGCTGATTTGGTCCAACCTCCCTGCTCAAACAGGGTCATCCTAGAGCACATGGCACAGGATTGTGTGCAGACTGTTTAACAAAAATTGTGGGTTGAAAGATAAACTTTTTGTATTGTGAAAATATTTCACAGGACTATGAGTATGGTAAATCATTGTTGATTAAGCTAAGCCTTTTATGTGTTTTAAGGAACAGAACTATTTGCCTGCACTTTATCTTGCTCCTAAAACTATTAGAACTAAAGTTTTCTTCTTAAAACTTCTAGATTAGCTGAAATGTCTTATTCTTTTCTTTTCCATTCTATTCAGTGAATGATCATTTTCCAGCCAATAATGCATCCCTTTATAGGGAGGTTTAATAGCTGCCTACCTTGCTGAGGTTCTGTGAGAATTAAGTATCTAATGCTGTTAGTAAGTGCTTTGCAGATGAAAATTGCAAAGTGCTAAATATAATTACTGTTATTAGAGACACATTCCAATCCAAATGTTTCTTTGATTTTATAGCTGACATAGATTCCATTTGGTATAATATGCAAAAATGGCCTTTATAAGAGCGGTCATGTAATGAAAGTTCCTGTGATGCTTCTTGCTGAGCAGCTCATAACAATTTGTAAGCTAAGAATCAAATGCATTTTTAAACAAAGTAGTCTTTCTGCTTTTAATAAAAATGCTTTCCAAGTAAAGTAATATTTTCTGTCAGTCAAAATGATATGAAAAGGCTATAAGATTTGAAAAGAATCCCAACAGGAACCAGATCTTGACTGGTAAGTTTGTAAAGATACATCTCTTTTCCTTTGTACAACCACACAGGCACCAGAAATGCTAGCAGAAAAAGATTTAGGTGTGTGTCTGAATGCACCATGAGGTAGCGAATTTCAGTGATTGGTGCTCTACTCTGATTCACACAATTTACCAATCTGGCTTTTTATCTTTAAGAATATGTAACTTCATATTTGGAGAACCGCTAAGCAACCATGTGTCTTCCTGTGAGCAGTCCTACTAGATTCACCAGTGCTTAAAGGGCATTTGGGAATGAAACTATGAGAGCTAGAGATGAGAAAAAGCCATTCAGGCGTTGAAAGCTCCACTCTACAGCTGACTTAAGCATTACTTACAATGTTACAAGAATACAGGTTTCTTTGGCTTCCTTTTTCGGTACACATCCATGCTCATTTCACAGAATCACAGAATTATTAGGGTTGAACGGGATCTCTGAAGATCATCTTTTCCAGCCTCCCTGCCAAAGGAGGGTCACCTAGAGCACGTTGCACAGGAACACGTCCAGATGGGTTTTGAATGCCTCCAGAGAGGGAGACTCCATGACCTCCCTAGGCAGCCTGTTCCACTACTAAAATATTTACAGTACTAAAGGTCTGAACTGTAGTATAAGCAATTCCTGTCTCTATTACCCTTGTTTTACCAACAGTAAGCAAAGTTTACTGTTTGCTAACAAAATTACGTGGTCTTTTTTTTTTACAGACTAGCTGCATTTGCATAACATTAACATAAGTATATAAATTTAGCTGGCCAAAAAAAGGACGGGTAGTGCACATGAAGCATTTTTATTTACTGCTTGGGAAACAAGATGTGGCTATTTGCTTGTATAGAAGTAACAGGTATTGTAAGGTTTCTGCCACAGTCTACTGGGAATGATGGTCTTTGTGGTGCTGCAGATTATAGTCACCTAAAAATAAAGCATTTTAATACTGAGTACTGAGACAATTAAGACCTGTTGTGGAAATAACTGTGTGTGAAAGTCTTGTTGTTATGCATCCTAGGGGCATGAAATACACCCTATCAAATAGGGAGAACCAAAAAATCCATGAGATACCAATTTGAGTCTTGGCTGATGCCAGTCAGACTGCAATTCTTTAGGTCTATTCATACAATTCTATGGGAAATCTGAAAAAATTAGAGTATCCAGCCAAGAAGTTTATCGCTATCTTTTTATTCAAGCAACAGTCTAGCAACATCCAAGGCAAGATACAACTAGAAAAATAAAAGCCACTCTTCCATGAGCAATAATTACTACTAAAATTTTTTAAAATGTAATGGAACTGATCTAAAATGTTTACCAAAATTAACATTCCTAATAACAATGCATTAATAGCATTACAATTACTCCTCCAAACAGTAAGGCTATGGTTATTCATTAAAAGCATATATTTAATTCTTATACTGTAGTAGGAATCATTGATTTCTATAATTTCTTCTAATAATAAAACATGACTCCAAAGCCTATAAGGATTGGATGAAAGGCTTTGAAAGGACAAAAATGAGATGAATTACACTGATCTTTTGAGATATCACTGTCTTCTATGGACACAAGCTATCCAGAGGGCACATGGAGAGACTTTCACCTTTCCTGCTGCCATGCAGCTTCTCACAAACTTGCACGGTGGATGCATCAGCATGATTTGCTCAGAAGAAATCTGTTTAGCAGAAAAATGATTCCTCGTGGGAGTTATAGCTGTCCCTCAGCATTTACTGATGACATCAAGGTCACAGTCTAATATGAAACCAAGCACTTTTTTTGACTCTTCATTCTAATGAGTCAGTGGACAATCAATATCATCTCTTATTTCCTGGTCAGGCAACAAACATTTTTAAGGAGGTTTAGGTTTACACACAATTTAAAAACAGAAGCAGAAAAATAAATCTGTCTTTTGTTAGTTTTTATTATGAACATGTTTCTGTTACTTTTGCAGTCACCATTTTTTCGTCTTTTCTTTCTTCTTTTTTTCACCCAAAGATGTGTCTCATAGCAGTACCCGGATTTTGCGTAAAAATACCAACTTCAACATGAGCCTAAATAAAGTTATGCAAATTTCCACAGAGACCAGAGGAAAACTTTGATAGAAAGTGCTACAAGGTCTGAGCCACAAACTGAAATTAACATACACATTCAATTGTGCCTATTTCCTTCTTTTCTCATGAAAGATATAATTACATTTTCATTAATGGTTACTTATTCATATTGTCATGATGATTTCAAACACAAATGTTCTTTTGTGTGGAAGACTACAGCCTAGATGTTTGTTAGCATCCAATTTAATGTCACAAGCTACAACTCTATTTATTTTCTCGTACTCAATTATACGTATTCTTATGTTCACTCCAGGGATTGTCTTATTAAAACTATTAATTGTATTAGCAGCCTTTAGTAGAATTGAAGTAAAAGTGTAATGGAAAATTGAAACAAATCTCCAAGCTGAGAACTATCTTGGAGCTTTGTGTCAAGTATATATATAAAAATTGTAAATAGATATATATTAAGGAAATATATATTTTAAAAAGATGTATCATTTTTTGTATGCAAATTTGATAGCAGCTTTCATTTGGCTACTGCTTCAGTAAGTCTAACAAACTAGATATCTACCTTTTCTTTATTGGGAAAAACCACAATGCCTTAATAAAATAAATGCTCTGAACAACACTATTCAAAGTCATTTCAGTCTCAGAAACGTGATCAGATTGCTACAATTCCAAGTGCAACAGACTTCAGCAACTGACAGTGTTGATCTAGCTAACACCTAAAGTAGTTGTGCTTTACAGCTTGCCAAGTTATTGTTATTTCGCATGTGAAGTCCCAGTTGGGTTCTAATTCTGATCTTGGCTATCACATGGGAAAATATTAATCTTCATTGACATGACCATAGTAAGTATTGTAAATAAGTATTTTGACATACTTGCATTTTAAATTCACATCTATGTAAATATTCACATTCTATTTAGAAGTCTTCAGACATCTCTTTAAAAAAAATCCCATGTAACTGGATATCTCTGTAGAGCGGTTTCTTTAGCATGTTTGCTATTTATACAATACGGTATATCACTAAGGCTTCAAATGGGACATTATGGTCTCTTAGACATACGTATCTAGAACCAAACCAAACCAGAAATGAAAGAAAAGTTAAATATCTGGTTTTGATCATAGACTTCAATGGTCTAAAGGCCACCTAAAGTTTATAGATATATTTAACTTTTATTGCTAAAACCCTAGAAAAATAGAACTTGAGAAATTAAATTTTAAAAAATATCCCAAACTTCCTGTTTTATCTTCTCCGACATCTCAAAGACTTCCAGCAAACTAATTTTATTTATCACAGGAAATACATGTGAAATTATTCTCTGATTAAAATTTTATACCAGTTACTCAAACAAATGCCAGTGTACTCACGGCTGCCTAAATACTCACATACGAATATTTGAATAAATATCTTCTGCAATTTCTACCTGACTTTAAATGAAATGGTGAAAAGTTTATAATAAAGCAACTTAAATACTGAAAAATATATTTTAAACCTTGATTGTTTATAAACAATTTATGGGTCTAGTTATTTTATTCCTACCTTGTTTTTTGCCCTTTGCCATTTGGGAAAATAGGTCTGCAGAATTTATTTTGTTTTGCCTTCACATAACGCAAACCAAGACAGTTCTCACTGGGTTATTATAGTCTAATTGGTCTGCAAGTTACTGATGGTCCACACTGCTATGGAAAGTGGTTTGCAGTTCATCCATAATCCACACTATGTCGTGATTTCAGTATAGATTCCCATTAAATGTTCAGTGATGGGAATGTGTGATTTGATAATGAATTGCTATAAAGGTTCATTTGTGTTTATTTGGCAATAGGCAATGTCTAAGATTCTACTGTGTGTGTATAAACTTTTACTCAGCCAGGACTTCCTAGTGTTGAAAGAGTAGATGAAGGTATACCAAGGTAGACCTTAGCAGTGATGACAAATGAATGCCAGGCATACTCAGATCAGACTTCTATTAATAGGAACAGCTCTCAATAATCTTCCTCCTGTCCTGTGCTAAATTTACCCTTGAAATGCTCACTTGCATAAACACCACAGCTCTAAATAAAAGACACCACTATGAAGTCTCATATTAATGGTATTTCAGAGGTTAGCTCTATATTTCACTGAACATATCCTTTTGCTTTTGGTTAATTGGCATCATTATCACAAATGTCACAGTTGCTTAATTTAATTAGTTATTACTCATACATAATATTAATTTTCTCTTTCAGAAAGCCAAATGAAGAAATGCAAGTGAAAACAGTGTTTTGGTTTGGTTTGCCTTTTCTGTTCTGTAGGACTTCTACATAGCTGATTTTAAGAAAATACTTCTCAGAAAAGCTGTTTCTTTACAAGCAATATCTTTACTTTCCTACCATATTCACAGCTTTTGGTCTAAAAACCATCTGTACTAATCAGACATCAATTCACTTCAGTGCTGAATCGTACATTTATATTTGAATGTCTGAATCTTTTCATGACTATTAATCAAATGAATTGATTTTACGGCTTGAGGTTTTAGGATATTTCTGATTTTACTGGATATCCTTACATAATGTAGAAATCATTGCTTGAAAGTATTTACCATGGAATGAAAACTAGAGCGTAGTAGTCACATTCTCAATTCTAACTAGCTATGAAAGCTGCAAAAAGCCTTCCCCATACCCTGCATTTTTTGTTTTCAATTAAAAAGAAAGTGCAGTTTTAATTCTATGATAGCAACCTCTTATAGCAAATAAAGAGCTAAGTACCATTTTTCTATAATAATAATTTCTTAAAGTAAAAAAAAAAAAAACAAACAAAAAAATCAAAATCCCAAACAAACAAACCCGCCTTTAAGTGGCTCCAGAGCCCTCTGATATGAATAGAGCTGAAGACAGTGACTTGCTTCCTGAAAAGATCCCTGCCCTAAAGATGTGACAAACAAACCAAGATATACTGAGGAAAACAAACTTGCTTAAGGTCACAGAGGAAATAAATGACCAAGACAAGTGAAAAATTGAGGGACTTTTCTTACAGTTATCAGCACTTGCAACTATCCTGTACTGCCCCAAACCTAAACCTTTTTTATTTTGCCAGGGATTATAGCATACTTCCATAAAGATTTCATCACCAGGCTCTGTTGTGTCTTCCACTGATGTCTGAGGATTTTCTAAACCTTGGCTACATGTGTCAACTACCACACTTCAATATACAGGCCTAGAGTTATGTTGGAAAAGATAGCTAAAAAGTGCTACAGATTTTCCTGGGAAAAAAAATTAGGTGGGAATCTTACAAAGGTTTATACTGGTGAATTATTTTCCATACCATGTGCAGTGGAATTCAATAGACCCCAATGAGAACTCACGAAATGAAATAATTTTAGCACTTAGATCACTCTCTATAGCAAGATTATTGATTCAAACAGTATTCAACATTTATATTATAATGAATAAAATGTGGTACTGCAGTATTCATGATGCTGCAGATTAAACATGAGAAGAGATCGACTTTAATGAGAAGGAAGTTAAACAAATGTTTCTAGTTATTTGAACACAATTGACTGTGGAGGAGGAGATATAGTAGCCTTTCTGAATGCACAACTCTCATCTGATAGCTTACAGGTATTTTGAAGATACATACAAATTGTTGAAATTTAATTGACTATATAAATTAAATTGAATCTTCAGTTTTGGTAATTTTCATAGCAAAAAAAGAGATCCAATAAAAATCAATTCTTATGATGTGAGACTAGAGAATTTGTATTTACCCTGCAGTCTTTTTAAAATACAGTACATTTATAATGTGATATTCAAAGTAATAGAATAATTTCTCTCTCCCTCACACTTTCACCTCTCCCCACCCCTTACATATTTTTGCCAAAAGAAAGATTTGTACATCTGCACATCTGTTCAAATACAGTGAAGGAAAAACTTCAGAACTTCAGTAGGTTTATGTTTGGATACAAAGTGGATGTTCTTATATTAAGAAGAAAACCACAAAATGTATACATAGGCTATTTCGGTACATGAGTTAAACACCCTGGATAAAAGCTTAGTCAAGCAAGGTAGAAGTGTTTATACTTTTTTTTTCCTAGTTTTGTGGTTTTTTTTCCCTAATTTTGTTGGGTTTTTTTCTTTATGTTCTGTTTTATAACAGAAGAGTTTTTATACTTGATATTAATTATTTAGACTATGACTCCCATAAAGTCATGTCATAGTTTTCACAACAGAATTTGTAACTAACAAGGAAACTTAGAATCACAGAATCCTAGAATGGTTTGAGTTGAAAGAGACTCTAAAGATCATTTAGTTCCAACCTCCCCTGTCACAGGCAGGGACACCTTCCACTAGACCAGGCTGCTCAGAGCTCCATTTACCCTGGCCTTGAACACTGCCAGGGATGGGGCAACCACAACTTCCCTGGGCAACTTGTTCCGATGAGTCACCACCCTCACAGTAAAGAATTTCTTCCAAATATCTAATCAAAACTACTCTCCCTCTCAGTTAAAACCATTCCCCCTTGTCCTGTCACTACATGCTGTTGTAAAATGTCTCTCTCCATCTTTCTTGTAGGTTCCCTGCAGGTACTGCAAGGCCACAATCAGATCACAGAGAAATCTTCTCTTTTCCAGGCTGAACAAACCAAATTCTCCCAGCCTTTCCTCACAGGAGAGGTGCTCCATCCCTCTAATCATCTTGGTGGCGTCTTCTGCACTTGCTCCCACAGGTCCATGTCCTTCCTATGTTGGGATCCCCAGAGCTGGATGCAGCACTGCAGGTGGGGTCTCACCAGAGGGAAGCAGAGGGGCAGAATCTCCTCCCTTGCCCTGCTGCCCACACTGCTTTTGCTGCAGCCCAGGACACATTTGGCTTTCTGGGTTGTGAGGGCACGTTGCTGGGTCATGTCCAGCCCCTCATCCAGCAGCACCCCGAAGTCCTTGCAAGCAGCACCTTGCACTCGGCCTTGTTAAAACTCATGAGATTCCCATGGGCCCACTTTTCAAGCTTGTTCTGGTCCCTCTGGATGGCATCCTGTCTTTCACATGTGCCAACCATGAAATTTAGTGACTGGAGTACTTTAAACAAATTTTACAATTATGTTGGTAAGAAGTTAATTTTAAAAACTAAATGTGTAATGATAGTAAAATTTGATCTTCAGCTTCTCTTGAAACAGAAAGTATGTCAAAAACTTTTCATTATGTCCTTCTGTGAGGATTTATACAAAAGGAAATTGGTTTTCAAATGACATTATCATTATCATAATCATTATTGTTTTATTTAACTATTTCTTTGTGTTCTGGAAACTGCATGTTTCTGTGAGTTTTTTGGTTTCTTACAGGGAAGAGGTTTGTATTTCTGCTTCATAAAGAGATCTTTCTAAAGAAAGTTTTAGAAAACAAAATAAAATTTGAAGTTCCCTAGAGAGACAAAAGTAAACAAAAAGCCAAGTCCATAAAACAAATATGCAGAGAATTCAGCTACAAGGCCCAGTGAAAATCTCAGCACCAATTCTGCTATAATAATTCATTTACTATAGGCTTTGCAAAAGAAAAGGGTATTAAATAGGTAGAAAGAGGTTACAGCATAATCTGGATCCTTCAGCTTCATAAATGTTTTTAGCATAAAAAAATAAAGAAATACTTGATTCTCAAAAAATTCAATGTTTTATATGTACAAAGGTTAAAGACACAATTTTCTTTTAAGCAGCAGAGACAATTTTG
Organism: Rhagologus leucostigma; assembly: GCA_013397725.1. Lineage (NCBI taxonomy): Eukaryota > Metazoa > Chordata > Aves > Passeriformes > Rhagologus > Rhagologus leucostigma. The sequence continues at coordinate 324,754 of VZTD01001037.1, forward strand.
TTTTGAAATGCATGAGTAGTAAGATACCTTACTAATGACATTCACCCTAAGTAGTCTGACACAACAGAAAAAGTTACCTAGAAAAGTGCCAAACTTTAGTTACTCTTTCAGAGAAACCTCATAGCACGTTTCCTTTTGGACTTTGTACACTATATATTCATGTGCAAATGGCAAATTTTAGTCCAAAGAGAAGAGAAAGGACTTTTTTGTAATTTGGAATCCAAAAGAAAAAACCATGTTTTTTCTTTCTCTTGTAAAATTGTTCATTCTTATCCTCTCTACCAAATCCAGCTTAGCAAAAATTATAAAAAATTAGAGAAGAGTTATTTCTTCTAATTATGCAAGTGCCATGGTGAACCTTTTGCATCGCTTGCCCTCACTGGACGGTCAGGAAGAGCAGTATTTATTGGCGTCTTTTCCATTTCTCCTGTTTAGAAGGAAACCATTCAAAGAGGGTGGTCAGTTTTTCTCCGGATGATGACAGTTTCTGATGCAACCTCAGCTGCAACTGGTGAGACTCCTTGAAGTGCTTTCCTGTTCTTTTCTCATGACCCACCTGGCCCACTGCAGACTGTGACAGGCTGATTCCAGGTGACCTGATCTGTGTTTCTCTGAATGACCAAGCAGCTTTCCACCTCTAACAACAATTTCTACATAGCACATTTACTGTGATAACAGCCAGCTTACCTCATGATCTGACTGCTGACTCTGCCCCAGGCAAAACAAACAGTCAGTATTTTTAAGAAGGATGGAAGGGTCAATGCCCTTCTGTAGCTAAGATTGTTTGTTGTGGTTGTTTTGTTTGTTTTTTTAAAGTATATTAAATTTTGATCTTAAAGAGGACCTGACAGATGAATGTATAGGAACAACGAGCCTTTATGCAACAAGAAGCTGGTGAACTGAAAACCACATTATGGTTAAAACAATACAAAATTAATTCGCATTACTGGTTGATCACTGTTCTACAAGATCCTTAATTCCTAATAATTCTTCATAATCCCTTATGAGGTCATTGTGTATTATAAATCAAGGCTGCCAGTAAAATTCTCAAAGACCACAGTCACATTAAATATATATATATATATTTAGTTTTTTTAGAAAAAACTATTAAAAATTCTGATTTTGTATTTTGGGAAGAATTCACCTTAATGGGCATCTTTTGTTTCACAAAATAATGAAAAAAACCCTCCAATATTCTTTGTTGTCCTTTGTGGAACGAAACAAAAAAAAAACTTTCAAAGACCATAGATAACTTGTGAAATTCCTTGTTGTTAGTGCTACATAAGAGACAATATTTGTTCAAAATATATAAAAGATGTATGTGTAGCAGCCTGAAATTCAAGAAGAAAAGAATATCACTGAAGCATTTCCATATGAGAAAAAAAAATGCATGGAAGATCAGTTCGCAGCAGCTGAAGTATTCAAATAACACAGAATCCAGCACCACCAGACTCAGTTATACTGGTTAAGGCTGCACCAATATATTGCCCTTTGAGCTTACTACAGAATCACAAGCTGCAAAAAAAAATAAATGGCATGTAATGACAGGTTTCCAACACCACGGAAAGTCTTTTAGGGTCAAAATCACAGGGACTACTTTTAAGAGGAATACACACTTACGATTTTTTTGCTGTTGTTGCCATGAATCCATCAAGAAAGTTAGATAACAAGCTGTTCTTGTTAGTTATGTAGCACTCCTCAAAAATTGAGTCAAGTAAGATTCTCTTGGTTTTTTTATTAATTAGGATGACAGTGAAACAAGTAAAGCAATAAGGGATATCATTAAGGAGAACAGACTGAGTCTAACATTCATTCCATTACAGAATTTTAATAACAAATTTCCATTTTGAGGTAATGAAATAATTTAACCAGAGTACTACAATGGCTCACATTTGTTTGAATTGCTCTAACATCTAGATCTGAGGTGTTCAAGAGACCCATGAAAATGAGAATTTTTAAAGTGTTATATGCCTAGCTTCTCCTAGCTCTTGAAATGTCATATTTATAGGTTGCAACTCACAGTACAATAGTGCTAGCTGTTATGTGGGGTTATCTTGAAAATTATTGTCCCCAAAAACTTGCTTTGTCTGAAGTGGCAGGTAATATTTTAAAATTAAATGAAGTGATAGGTAGTTAGGAGAAAAATCATGTAAGCGCATAAAATTTCCATGCAGGGGTGTGTGTGTGGGTTCAATCAAAAAATTTATGGAGACATTTGTATGTGAAAAATCGTACACTCAAATACATGAACAAAATACTGGTGTACTATATTCTTATTGATATTACTGAGTTTAAAAGCAGGGGCTTGCTTGTTTCAAAGACTGCACATCTGTCATAACCAATTGAAATCTGTGGCATTAATTTGTATTATACTTTCTGAAGGAAGATATTAGATTTCATTCCTGCTGTCCATTATTTCTTAGTCTAAAATGTTTGTGAATTTAATGGAACTAGATTTTGCTTGTCCTATAATGTCTGCCATGCTGCAGAATTATGTTTGCTCATTTCCTCTTGCTGATTGAATAATTATTTTAGCAAAATGGAATAATCTTCAGGTAGTCAATAAGCAAGTCCCAAGCAGAAAGCCGTACAGCTTGTAGTATAGATTATTACGGTTGGATGCATAAAACTGATGAGATAGCAGAGCTTGGACTCTTCCTGAGAACACCAAAAGATTTCCTTTTCCTGTCTGCTACAAAGTCTTTGGTATCTGCAAAAGGCAGTCATAAATTCTACATGGAGGGAAAATAATCTAAATAGCCTGGAAAGTTTATGTACTTAGAAGGATGATATTTAAAACAAACCATCTAATCAGTTTTCCTATGGGTTAGATATTCCACAGTGGGAATATATAGATATGGAACAATGGGAATGCCTCTCCCCTAACTGGAAATGCAGTCTTACACCAAACTTCTGCTGGTGTTCTCCAGAGACCACTTCCAGCCTCAACAACTCTGTCATTGCACAGTTCTATGATTTAACCAGACAAATGCTAAAGAAGAGAAAATGTGGGACAAGTTGCAAATTGATATAGTTGAAGTTGTCCCTGGTCATTGCCGGGCAGTTGGATTAGATGACCTTTAAATGTCGCTTCCAAGTCAAATGATTGTCTTTGTCTATGAACCTTTCTTTTGAGATACAGGATTTGAAACCATAAATAAGTGAAATGTATATTTTACAAGAGAACTGATAACCCTACACAAGTTAAGGATCTCAGATCTGGCTGGTGTTCAAGGGATTTGAAGATCCACTTTTCTACAATCCAGCTGGCTGCTAGGTATTTCTTGACAACAGCTCTTCATCCATAGAAAGGTATTTCTCACTGACAGTGTTACTAATCTCCTTCCTAAGGCTCCGATCTGCGAGTTAAAACTTAAAATCAAATACATCCAAAACAAGCTAAACTTTCTCAAGATGTCAGTAACTGATCCTGAGCAGAACTTTATATTCCACTTTTAGAATTACTTTCAACATAAAGAGTAAAAGCAGAAATTGCTTCAGCAGCAATTTTACAATAGTTTTGAGAGGGCCTTTTCTTTCATCTTTTCATTTACTCACCTGCTGAAAAAAATTAAAAAGACTACAGGATCTGACCTGATATTTTTTAACATAATTGACTATGTTATGATGTCCAACTATATTTCTTGATATTCACCTTATATTATTATCTTCTACACTGAAAGAATAAGTTTGCAACTATTTCAAATTATTTGACAGGAGTTGAATCAGAGTTAGAAAACAGTGATGTTCTTCAGTTTGTTCTACTTTATATAATTTTATATAATTTTTAAATTGTACTTAAACAGCTAGTAGGGACATTTCTTGACAACTCCTTATGTTGTATTTGTTTTGCTTGTCTGATTTTTTCTTCTTTTCTTTTTTCTTTTTTTTTGTTTTCACAGTTTGGTTATATTTTAAATGGGACTTAAGAAATAATTTAATTTTATTTATCTTGCCACAAGCAGATCTATTTCTGAAATTGCCAAGACTGCTTGGAGTAGCAAGCCTTTGAGTAAAACTTAACTCTGCTGGGGATTTTTTCAATAACATCCTGATGCCTGCTTCTGGCAATCTGCATTTCATTGTTTGAGAGCAAATACTATCTGTTTACAAATGAGATATATAGAGATTTAACTTGGCTTCCCCAAAATAGAGATTCTTATTGAAAGAGCAGAATGACAGACAGGAAATCCTGGTACAACGTATTTTAGGCATTCTGCTCCATTTTCTATTTTTAAATTACATAAAATTTAGGCTTAAAAAGGTGATAGATGGGTCACTTATCATACAATCGTGTAGTTAGCCAGACATCAATTATCATAAGTGAAAACTGATTTACTGAGAGAAAAGCAACCAATTTACTTAGAGCAGGCAAAGCAACCTTATGAAAGAAAGAAGAAATGCATCAAAAATATTAATTTTTACATGTTCTTATTCAGTTTGATCCCTGTGATTGTAGTAACTGTGAAAATACTAGGAACAACCACTACTTTTAACTTCCAAACTAAAGCACTTATAAAATTTGCTAGGACTAAAACTAAATGCCAAAAGTGGATTGAAGTATTTGTGTTTGTGTAGTTTTGCAATTGCATGGAAAATTTTTTCTACTTTGCAGGAAATATTCCTGGTTTTTAAGGCTTTCCTTTTACTGTTTCCAAAGAGTTCCATTTGATATATTTTCACATAGACTAGCTGTTATGTGTGGGAAATTTTTATACAGTCCTAGGACTCTAAAATGCTTAATCAAAGCAGGAATTCAAGTATAATTGTAGATGTTAAGAGCATTCAAGTGGAGGGGGGGCAGGCGGAAGGTTGTAACATTCAAAGGATAGCTGTTTTTAATTTCTTGGTTGACGCAGGAAGAAATGGAAAGCGAGGGGTAGAGAAATGAGCAGGGCTTTGCTTGTAGCATTTCACTGGGATATGAACAAGTCAGCATTGTACTGCACAAAGTGTAGTGCTAATTTCAATAGCATCAGTCCTTCACAAAAGTAAGGGAGAAAACTAGAGGTTAAACAGGGTTCAATCACAACTTGATTTTCATTCTATTCTTACATGGTTATAGTAGAACCATGACCAAGCAGTAGTGAGGGACCATGAAGTGATTTCTAATTGAATTAATTATTATTCTATAAAATTAATGTATCTTATATATGTATCAATGCCATTGATACACATGCCTTCAAGTCAAATACTGTATCTACCTGATCTAAGCCCCTATCTCAAATACCTCAAAGCATCCCAAATGGCTCAAGCCACCTATCCTTCAGAAACTAAAATCCTGTGCTCCCATGACTTTCCTAAGATGGAACTTGAATTATTGCTGAAAGAATTGTAAAACATCTAGTGCCATTTAAGGTACTTAAGGATGTCTGAGTTAATTGCACAGCTTTATCAGGTATGACATGATCTTCTGAAGAACCACGAAATCTCAAATTAGAGGTCAGGTAGAATAACAGAGTAAATATTTGGTACCAGAAACCTATATTGATAGGCAACAGAAATCTTCTCATAATGTTAATTATTTTACAGAAGTCTGTTCTGGCCTGTGTCCTTCTATGTTTTGGAGAGAGTTTTACAGGTTTTGGAAATTTTAGTCAGGAAATTCCACACCTAAGCTCATCCAAAATTTTTGCACCAAGTATCTGACCTATATATGAGTAATAATGATAATATGCTGCTGTCTGGGGACATACAGTGCTCTCCCGCTTGAAGAAGAAGGGCACAAACAGTTACAAACAGAAATATTTCTCACTGGTGAGGAAATAGATGAGATCATGTGTGTACAAATTTTCTCTGTATAAATAAGGATCACACAACAGGATTATTTATACCAAACATTTCTCTCACAATTAAACTATTCACAAAAATTTTTACTAATGCATGTAGATCTTATATAAATTATATATATATATAGATCATACAATAAATAAAATAAACCATCAATTAAAAAACCCAAGAAAATTCTATGTATATACTTAGGAACACCTAGTAAATTTATGTCGTGGTTTGACGCTGGTTTAAACGCCAAACACATGAAATCCGATTATATACATAAGGGGAATATGGATTTATTGAGGAAAATGTAAAGAAACTTTGGGGCAAAACAAGGTCCACACTTAAACAGTTGCAATATACAGAAAAGTTTATTGCTAACAGAATGAAAAGTGAAAAAAGAAATTACAAGAAATCAAAGCAAACCTTTAAACACCTTTCTTTCCCAGAGCCTCTTTCTTTACTACAAAGCTCTTACAAGTGAAAACAAAACAAAAACATGGGACTTTTGGTCAGAGTTGCACCTTTATAAGAGTCTTTTTATGCTTAAGGAAAAAGAGGTTCTTCTGCTGTGTCATAGAATATTTCACAAACCAACAGTCTGCCCAGAGAAACAATCTGTTGAAGTGAAAAAGGTATCTCTCCCATGAATCTTTTGCAGTCTTTCCACACTGCCAAGTCATGGGCCACAGAAAAAAAAACAAACATGGGGTTTTAGTCTTTTAAGGATGAGTTGTCTCAGCCTGAAAGCAAAGGTTCTCTGTTTCTAATCTCTAACAGCTTCTCACAACTTCTATGTGGCCTGACATGGGCCTTTCTTTAAAGTCACAGGCTGCACAAGAGTTTCCCATCCCCCCAAGTTTTTTCAAATGGATTAAAGTTCTTTCTACGGCTTTGCAAGAAGCATTTTTAAGCTCCGCACCAAAAATGCAACTGCCCTCTTTTTCTGCAGTCAGTTAGCTTCCATCACATGTGGTCTCGTCCTTCCCCTCTGTTTCTGACCTTGGGGTCGCCATGTTCAGCTTTGTCCCATGTGACTTTACTTTCTCTTTGTTCCTCGCTCACTTGAAAGAAAGGGTGTCCTTGTCGGCTGCGGCGTGTGGTGTTTCTTCGGTTTTGGCAAGAGCTGTGCTGGGTGCAGGGATGCCCCTCCGGCCCCACCGGTCCTGTGCAGGGTCTCGGCAGCTTCAGATCATCTCAGCCACGTGGTCTCAGTTACACACTGCCTGCAGAGCCAGGACAGCTCTCCCCTGGGGGTGGAGGGCAGGCCCTGTGCCGCCACCGTGCTGAGGGGTCAAGGGGGGGCTTGGCCCAGGCCCGGCCCCAGGCGCGGGGCCCTCTTACTCCCGCCACTCCTCGGTCCTTCAGGCAAGAACCAAAGAGAAACTTCCCGCGCTTGCTTCTCTATAAATATGCAATTGCAGAGGCGTTACCAGCCCTCTCATTGGGGTAGCATCAACCAATCATTAGGTTATCCATCAACCAAGTTTCAACCTACCACAATTTTTTTCAGACTTGTTTTTGATAAAGGTCTCATTCAAAACACACTTGCAAAAATTTTCAGTTTTCAAAACATTTAGAAAGAGTAATCTTTCATTCTTGACAACATCAAATATTTTTTTTCATTATTTGTTTTAATATCATTTGTTAAATGTAGCACATTAATTTGTGGCACATTCAGTACAGTTAGAAAAAGTATAATTAAGAGTCTATCTTGTTTACATTAGGTCAAAACTAGCATGTTGAGACTATTAATGGGCAATTCACTCACACAAAATACTGCTATACACCAAACAGGAAAATGAAATAGAGTAATTATCATTTGCTTATTTGTAGGTTGGTTTCTAAAATTAAATTCCAATAACTGTTTTAGTGTAACTCAGATAATACATAGATCAGCTGTACTCAAATGAGTTAGAATGTTTATTGCTGTAAATAATGTTGAACGAAAACTCCCGCTAAATGTGATTACCACAGCCCTAGCCATTCTAAGTGTGCTTTCAACCTGGGATAATACAACACAGGTTTTTACTGCTTCAAAATGATCGCTCTTTTGCCTTTAATCCCTCCACCTTCTTTTTTTCTTCTCTTTTCTCATGGGCACAGAGAATAATAGAATCATAGATTCACAGAATGGCTTGGGTTCAAAGGGACCTTAAGATTATCTAGTTCCAGCCCCTCTGCCATGGGCGGAGACACCTTCCGCTAGATCAGGTTGCTCAGGTCCCAATCCAACCTGGCCTTGAACCTTTCCAGGGATGGGGCATTGTCCCAGTTTGAGACAAATTCAGAGGAACATCCGAAATGAACGTCCTCTGATAGAAGGCAGGTTACAGCCACCCCTCCCCCCACCAGGTTTGGGAAGAAATTCCTCAGAGGAAAGTGAAAAGGAAAAAAAAGTATTTATTTAACAAACACAGGCATGGGAAGAGAATAATGCTAAATAATAAAACCTCTTGCTGTGGAGAAAACCCAGAAAATTTTCAGAGTCCTTTCTGTGGGTGTGGTCTCCCTCTCCTCTTCAGAGCTGGGTTGGTGTGGGCCCCTCTGGGCCGAGGTGTAAGGTCTCCCGGCTGATGTTTTGGTGTTGTTGAACAGTCCAGAAGAGAAGAAGAAGAAGCAAAAGTCCCAGGGAAGGAAAGGAGTTTAACTCCCTGTCTTATTCCTGAGAAAAGGAACCAAGAGCTGGGAAAAGCAGGAAGGTGCTTTCCTCCGCTCTGCAGCAGCAGCAGCAGCTATCTCTGTGTCCTTGAGCACGAAACTACTTTGAAAAGTTCTGGCTTTTTTCTTTCTTTTGGACCCAGTTTTAAAGGCACAGAAAGGCACAGGATTCATGTCTGGGAATAGAGCAGGTGATAGGCTATACAACATCGTAAAGTCACCCCAAGACATTCCACCCCTTATGCCATATTGTCAGCTTGATGTCCAAACTAATATATTCTAACTCTACACACACACATATATATACATATATATACAGCTATGCACAAACAGCGACAGTGACACTCAGCAAGCAGTGGTATACAGGCATTCCACATTACAGATGGTTCTCACCCAACAGTCAGATGTCCCTGTGGTACACAATGTGTTGTTCCATCTCTCTGCATTTCCCACCATGTGCAACCAGGTCCCTGAGCAAAGACAACCCCATGGATGGGTTTGTCTCTACTTGAGGCAGAAATAATCCAAACAGTCTTTCCTAATAGTCCTCCGACATGCACTACTGGAACCTTATCTCTGTCTACTGTATGCAGGGGCTCAGATTGGGCAGGGCCAGCTCTGTTGGTGGAACTTCGGGTGTTAACTAACCAGGTGGCCTTTGCTAGATGCTGCTACCAATTTTTGAAAGTTCCCCTACCCAGTGCCTTCAAGGTGGTTTTTAACAATCCACTGCACCGTTCCACTTTGCCTGCAGCTGGTGCATGGTAAGGGATATGGTACATCCACTCAGGTGTTGATAAGGCTGTTCTTTAAATGAGTCCCGTTGTCAGACTCAGTTCTATTGGGGGTACCATGCCTCCAAAGGACTTGCTTTTCAAGGCCCAGGATGGTGTTCCAGGCCGTAGCATGAGGCACAGGGTAGGTCTCCAACCATCCCATGGTGGCTTCTACCATTGTGAGCACATAGCACTTGCCTTGGCATGTTTGAGGCAGTGTGATGTAATCAACCTGCCAGGCTTCCCCATACTTGTATTTGGACCATCGCCCACCATACCATAGGGGCTTCACTCTCTTGGCCTGCTTGATTGCAGCGCATGTCTCACAGTCATGGATAATTTGGGAGATACTGTCCATGGTTAGATCCACCCCTCGGTCTCGTGCCCACTTGTAGGTGGCATCTCTGCCTTGATGACCTGAGGCATCATGGACCCATCAAGCTAGGAACAACTCTCTCTTGTGTTTCCAATCTAAGTCTATCTGTGACACCTCTATCTTTGCAGCCTGACCTACCTGCTCATTGTTTTGGTGCTCCTCATTACCCCTACTCTTGGGGACATGGGCATCTACATGACAGACTTTCACAAGTAGCTTTTTCACTCAGGCAGTGATGTCTTTCCACTCTTCAGCAGCCCAGATTGGTTTTCCCCTATGCTGCCAATTAGCCTTTTCCCCCTTTTCCAGCCATCCCCACAGAGCATTGGCTACCATCCATGAATCAGAGCTTTGGCCACTTCTCTCTTTCAGCAATGTCCAGGGCCAGCTGAACAGCTTTGAGTTTGGCAAGTTGGCTCGATCCACCTTCTCCTTCAGTAGCTTCTGCAGCCTGTCGTGTGGGACTCCATACGGCTGCTTTCCACTTCTGTTTCATCCCTACGATGCGACAGGAACCATTGGTGAAAGGAGCATAGCGTGTTTCTTCTGCTGGCAGTATGGTGGAGCTTCCTCAGCACGTGTCACTTGTTCTTGTTCCTCTTCATCAGTGAGACCGAAGTTTTCACCTTTGGGCCAATTTGTGATTATTTCCAAGATCCCAGGGTGATTCAGTTTTCTGATAGGCGTGCCCTGTGTGATGAGAGCAATCCGTTTGCTCCATGTGGCATTGGTGGCATGGTGGGTAGAGGGAACCTTTGCTTTGAACATCCACCCCAGAACCAGTAGTCGGGGTGCCAGAAGGAGTTGTGCTTCAGTGCTTATTACCTCTGAGGTGGCTAATGCACCAGAGTCCACGTCCAGAAGGACCTTCGTAGCCTAAGAAAGGACTATACCTGATGGTCTGATGAATCTATATTAAGTTGGATGGGTCATATTTGGGATGCTGCAGGCGATGACACAGTTCTGGACAGTGCTGAAGTGAGGCCTTTGGTATCCTTGTCACATGATCCAGCTATTGACCAAGAGATAGTAAAGGAGCCTGACCCCGTCAGTCTCTGGACACGGCTCTTGAGAAGTGTGAAGAGAAGATTCCTGTGTGGAGACAATTTCTATGTGCAGCACACCGCATGGAAGACCATAGAACAAGGGATCCAACGCTGAGAGAACTAGCGGCGGTAGAGATTGATTGATAACACCAATGACCCAGGACTGAGGAGTCCAGACAGGGTCAGAGTTAACCAAGTGATGTGGCAAAAACTCGTACGATTTTGGGCCACAAGAATACGCTTCTGTTTTAGCAACGATGAAGCAGGATGACGATGAGGATGAGACCGTGCAGGATATGGCAAAGAAGCTCTGAGCATATGCAGATGCCGTGCATGGCCCAACACATGCAAGAATCGCAGCTGTGGAAACACGTCTGCAGAAAATGGAAGATAAGATGGAGGAGAATCACCAGGAATTCAAGAAGGAGCTTAAAGAGCACCTTCTCCAAATCTTGGCAGTACAGACTAGAGGTTCTGTCACCAGACACAGACATCCCCCAGAGAGAGAGAGAAGATACACCCCACGAGGTGAGCTGTGGTTCTTCTTGTGTGATAGTGGGGAAAACATGAGGAGATGGGATAGACAACCCACTTCTGCTCTGGCAGCATGAGTGTGTGAACTGAAGGAGCGCAAGACTCAGAAAGGAAGTTCCACCAGAAAGGAAGTAGCTCCAGTTGCCTGCAACCAAACTGCCAGGCATACCTGGTGGAAGAGAAGTGATATGTCCAATCCCCTTGAAGGAACCTCTAAAATATATACCCAGGGAAGGAAGGATAACCAGGACTAGAGGGGCCCTGCCTATAACCAGGTAGAGGCCAGGGAAAACCATGGTTTTTGGACTGTGTGAATTCATTCGCCTGGCTTTTTTCTTTCTCTTGGACCCAGTTTTAAAGGCACAGAAAGGCGTAGGATTCATGTCTGGGCATAGAGCAGGCGATAGAGGATAAAAGATCATAAAGTCACCCCAAGACAGGCATCCACAGCTTCTCTGGGCAATCTGTTCCAGTGCCTCGCCACCCTCACAGTAAAGAATGTCTTCTTTGCATCTAACCTAAATCTCTCTTCTCTTAGTTTTAAAACTGTCTCTTCTTGTTCTACCACTATCTGCCTGTGTAAAATTCCTACTCCCGCTTTCTTATAAGCTCCCTTTAAGTATTAAAAGGATGCAAAGATGTCTCCCTGGACCTGCTTCTTCTCCAGGCTGATCAAGCCCAACTATCTCAGCCTGTCTTCACAGGAGAGGTTCTCTGGCCATTAGATCATTTTCATGGTCCTCCTCTGAACCTTCTCAAACCGATCCATGTCTTTCTTTAGCCTGCAGTACTTCAGACCCCAGCCAGTGTTTCACAGGGGCACTCCTCTTCAAATGCAGCCTAGGTTGTGGTTTGCCTTCTGAGCTGTAGTGCACACTATTGACCCATGCAGAGCTTTTCATCCACTAGAACCCCCCAGTCCTTCCCTGTCAGGCCGCTCTTGATCTGTTCATCCCACAGTTTGTACTCTTATCTGAGATTGCCCCAACAGAGGTGCAGCACCTGTACCTGCACTTGCTGAACCCCATGAAGTTCTTGTGGGCTCACTTCTCAAGTTTGTCTAGGTCCCACTGGATGGCATCCCATCATTCTGTGGTGTGAATCGCACTGCTCAGCTTTGTGTCATCTGCAAAGCTGCTGAGGGTGCACTTGATCTCAGCTGTCTCTGATATTGATGAAGATATTGAAGAGCACCAGTCCCAAGACAGAACCCTGAGAGTCATTACTTGTCACTGACCTCCACCTGGGCATAGAGCCATTAACCACATCTCTCTGGCCACAGACAGCTAATTTGTTATGCAAAAAAGTAACATGAGCCTAACTTTTCTAAGTGTTCATCCCAAACCCTTTTACTTTCAGTAAATGTTTCTTGTGGCGCTGAAGAAGGAACTATATTATGTTCTGCTGTAAAAGTTTTAAACATAATTTTGAAGAGGAATATTTCAGAGTTATAACTGAACATTACACAATGTTTTAGCAGTACTACAGTTAACATACGCAGAGCCCTAACAGCACTGCATTATCAGAATAAGCCCCTCAACAGATGTTCCACTGGAATAGCCCAGGGGAGAGACAGTCAGAGACTGGATTACAAATGCTTCAGTTGTAAGTATAGATTTAGATGGTATGATATCCTCTTCATTTATCTCTGATACATGAGATGTATTATAGAGCACAGGCAATTCAAAGAATGTGTTTTCTTTAGGTTTGTAACAGATCTTTATAGGCATATAAAATATATGTTACTGAAGAGCTAAGCCAATATAGCTGCCTTAAAATATTAAACTTTTCTTTGTGTCTTAATAGTGTGAAGCTTTACCACGTTTTCATGAACAGGAAAATGTACACTGAGAAACTTATCTGCAAGTAAACTGAGGAATTTTGCCTTCTGGTCTAAATGACTGCTAGGTGCGGTAAATTTCAACTTTTTCCAGACAGCATACTATCAAAACTTTTTACATTAACCTATCAACCTCTGCTAATTGCTTATTTGCTTCACGGATGTCTAGTGCTGTGCAAGGTGTGAAATTTTACCTGTTGTAATAACTCCATGTAAGAACTGGGCACTACAGTGCTAAAGCACACTGAGTTTAGTATAACCACCGACCAAAGAGCTTCAAGGTCAGTATTAAAGTAAGGACATGCTTATATTATACCTAACTCTTGAAAATAGGAACATATGTATAAGTTCACGTTTACGAAACACAGTGATACTTAAGAAATTGTTAAAGGCTTTCAGAAGTCATGTTCTAACCTCATTCAATTTAAAGATTTAGAGATAAAGCAGTGGTTTATGACGAAAGTCAGCATTTTAAAGTGGTGAAGTTTTCTTAACCAACAATACAAATAAACCTCAGCCAACAGACAAGTTTCATAGTCATTCTCTAGAAATAAACTATTCAGTAGATGACCTTAATTATGCCTATAAGTCAGAAGAGCTGCAGAATTAGTAGCTAGGTGAGATCAATTTAAAGTGTTAGTTTTTTGTTCTACTAAAATCTTAACGTTTTCTATCTAAAGGACCAGGAATAATTATTAATAAGTACCTTTATGTTTAGGATTCAGACTTTATGTTAATGAAATCAATCTAATATTTTTCTGTACTTGAATAACATTTCCTAATTTCTGTTACCCTTTAAATGATACATAATGGTGAAAACTACTGAGACTAGTAACAAAATGTTTATTTCAATTTCTAAATAAAAATCAGTCTATATTTACATATTCATATATTTGAGCATAATTTTCTAGTTTATCTATCTGTAATAGTTTTCTTAGTTAAAACTTAAAAATGTTCTTTCAGCTTTCAAATATGTCTGTGTAGAATAATAGAAAGATTTACATAATTCTATGATCAGCAAATACATTACATAAGAATTTTTCTTTAACTTATTTTAAATTTTAAATAATGTTGGAAGACACAGCCTGATAAGCCAGATGATTTTAAATAGGTGCGTATGCAAACAAATATAAAGAGAAAAATATATATAATTTTTTTTTTCTGGCTACAAAGACTACTAAAACTACTTGGAGAAGACCAAGGTGTGAGAAAGAAATAAAATTATCCCAGATAATTAAAAACTGTTTTTTCTAGATGACTAAATCATTAATTATTTCATATAAACAGAGAAAAAATTTATTCAATTTTCTTCTAAAAAACTGTCATTATTTGTTTATCGTTTTCTTCTAATTTCTAGGTGCCCAGTTATCCTCTTCTTCAAGCAAATCTAATGCATGAAGCCAGAGATTAAAATCTACACTAAATAGCTGTATTAAGCTAAAATAATGAATGATAAACTGTGTCTGAATAAAGTGCTGGGTTGTAGTGGCTGAATATATAAGTGCAGTATCCCACAGTCATAAATGGAATGATAGTCAAGATCTGTGATTAACCAGATTTAAAAGAGGAGTCAGCAATAGAAGACTGAAGGGGCACTTGCAGTCTGTTCATACACTGGTGTGTAAAGGAGGTGGGAAAATATATCGTCAGAGTGAATAGGTGTTCTGGCTTAGTGTGCGACTCTAAAGTGCACACAAGTCATGTGCCAACAAGGGTAGGACATTTTCACTCTGTACTACAGGATGGAATAAATGTATTACATGGCAAATATACACGGTTATAGTCAAATTATATTGAACAGATTTTAAAAACTGTTTCAGGAGAAACTGTGTCCCTCCCTAATTTCATGATATTGTCAAAACCTACATTCTAATTCCATTTTCAGTCCTCTACCCTCATTGTTCCTTACAGACATCTACTCTTGATAGAGCAGCAACTTTTCTTATGCAAGCAGCAGTTTCAATTATTCACACTGTTAACATTTATTTCTCTCTTCTTGTCACATCACCCATGCTTTATTACTTTTATTATTATTTCATGTTTGGTTAATAGTGGCTTGGATGGACTATGAGTCAAATATCAGCTTTTACTTTCAGTTTCTTGCCTGAAAGGTTTTCAGCCAGATAGTTTGGAAGCCTGAAACTGCCATTTCCATTGTCATTATTGTTTTTTGGGTACAAATATAATATATAGGGAGGTACATCTTTTTCCCAAGGTCAAAATAGTTTAGAAGGAATCAGTAAGTTGAAACTAAAACCCCAGTGTTTCATCAGGGGTAAGCAGATAAATGTATACTTCAGAGATTGATATCGCTTGAATTTGAATGATTGATTCATTCTGTTGGAGGGCACAGGACATATGATGTTTTCTGGACATCTTTTCTACAGCAAACAGTGCCTAAAAAGCAATTTCAAAAGGCAAAGACTCTATAACAAACAAAAATTCACCCTTTGATTACTTACTATATTCTACTTGGGTTAAAAATTGTGTTGAACTACTTAAGACCTCAACAGCTACACTTATAAAATTATATGTGAACTTTTATGCAAGTACAAATGATAGCATTACTGATATTTAATAAATGTGTGGTTATTTGTATAGAGATCTGACATCGAAAAATATCAGATAATTTTAAACATATACAGGTTTAAACTATTTTAATCATGATAAAAGATTTCCAAGTTCTACTTTACATCATTTAGACTTCTGAATTATTGTTCTTCTTAGTTGCTGTGTATGTCTTAAATTAATTTTCTAAGTGTTCCATTCTGCAATTCCGCTCTGAACTCAGAGATTTTCAGTATTATATTTTACTTTATAATGTGAAAGACATTAGAAAGAAAATGTGAAAGACACTTGTGACATTAATTGTGCATCATTCCTTTTTACTGACAACAATTCACTTGAAGGTCCTCTTTCACCTAATTCCATTAAGATCCTGTGTTTGTTTAGGGAACTAGAGTCAAGTAAGTGCTATTGATGAAGCCTCAACTTTAAAGGAAACAGCAGGTTCAGCTTTTGTGACATGCAAAGGGGTTACATATTGCCTGTAGCACCATTTGGAATAACTAATTTGGTATAGTGTGTATATAATTATTGCTGTTTGATATAGGTTTGCTTTTATCACATTACAGTAAACTAATTTTCATCCATATGCTCAGTGCACACATAGAGTGACTCATCTGACATCAGGAATGCGGGCTGTATTCATGGATTTGATAATGTGAGTATTTTTCTTCAGAATTGTATAATATTATGAGCCGACAATGCAGAAACAGCAATTATTATCTTAAGTGGAACAAGAGAAAATTTTAAAACGTGAAGACAAAATTCTTCAAGTCAAGTATTATTTGTGTATTAACAGAAAGATGTAAAAGTCTGATTTCCCTCTCAGTATACAAAGATATTGGAATACTTTCAAAGTAAATGCCTTAAAAAAATGATAGAATTTTTTAAAAGTACAAAATTAAATTAATTGAAGAATTTTGTTCTCTGTAAATTTATCCTGAAAAGGATATGGAAACATTTGGGACATTTGTTAAGAGGAAAGCAAGTCCATCTGCTGTGAGAGACCTGTCATTGTGCAGATCAATGGGAGAATAGCTTTAAGCAACATTCAAAAGAATTTCTACATCGAACTGAGTAATGACTCACAAAGGAAAATCTTGTGGGGTTTAAACAAGGGGGAATGTGTGCAAAGTTATGGCTAGGAGAGAAAAGAGTGAGAGTTGGGGAAAAAATCAAGAGTTTCATTACACTGGGAAAAAGGATTCTAGTTTAGGTTTTTCTCTTTCACATTAAGATAGCTAAGATTACTCCCTTAAGATAGTTTCCATGCTTCAGTGAGTGTTTTTTGTTTGTATCAAACCCAAATTAAGAAGCATTATCTCTTGAAGCTATTATTTAAACATTGCGAACTGTACAACAAAAAATATTGCTGGTTTTCCATATGTGCACCTAGTTGTGCAAAATGTTATAAACAGATTTTTAGATAGCTAACTACATAGAAAACATATTTCAATCTGTTTTCTTTATCTCTTACCTGGTTTTACCCAGAGAAAGGGCTCTAATGCAAGAATAGCAGTATCCTGTTCAGTGTCTTTTTGACCAGTACGTCAAAATTCCAAACATCCATCCAAGTAGCATCACAATAAATGAAATGAATTGTGACACATCAATAAGTGTTGTCAAAATAAAGAAACACATTTAATATTTCAGAATACCTCTGTCCTTTATTATGAGATAGGGATTTCATGGCATGAAAAAAAAAGTCTTCCAAAGAGACATCATTTCAGTTCAGGACCCCGATTTCTGTATTTTAGTTGCAGAATCCATCAGGAAGAAGGAAAAGTGTCACTGGCTTCTGTTGCCTTGGCAACTTATGTTGCCAAACAACGGGCTGGGTACCTTCTAGCAGGTTTAAACTTTCAGGCTGCTGAGAGACTGACTGCAGTGACAGCAGAACAAATACCTTTTGCTAAATGCTTTCCTGATAGCAAAACAAGATAATATTTTTCATATTTTTTCACTACCTTTGATGCTCTTTCCCATTTGCTTTGTGGTATGCTTGTTGATATCATTAGCTGTAATTAATCTGAATTCTAAATCCTCCTCTAAGTCTCTTATTTTGGATATATAATATTTTCTCAAATTCCCTCATGATAGTACTCGTTTCCACACATGGTCCTTTTAAGAATGGCAAATGTTGCTGGGATGGCTGAAGAGAACCAATTATTAATTTTATGGGGATTTTTATTCAATCTGTTTGCACTTTCTCTTCTTGTGGGTGCGACAATTTTAAAATATTTGTCATAATAATGAGATAAGTGGGTGGGATTAGACACCTTTAGCTGCAGGGAAAATGTAAGGACTAATTCAGCTGTTCCTGTAATTGGCATGTCGACAAAGGCTACATCTGATGGAGTTGGAGCTTTAGACAAGCCTGTCTGGAGCAGATGGTGCAAAGCTTCTCTCTCATGTAAGACACACTATTATCTACAGACACCCAGGTGGGAGTCCTCTGATCCAATGTAGATGCCTGAATTTAAACTAGTTGCCCTAGGTTCTTTTTATTGCCAGTGAAGAGAAATAGACACTGTTAGGAAGACATTTATTTCAACCTAATATAGACTAACAAACTAGGAAAGATGAACTTTGCCCTACATGTTCGTATTTCTCTCTGTGGTATATAAAAGAAGCTTAGTGTCTAACTCAGGGAGAGAGGTCTACTCAGTGCCTAAAATTGGATGAGCTGAATCCACTTTTTTAAAGGTTTATGGACACCCCAGTTATCATTGCCCTGGCCATTAACCGAGTCTCATTTTGTGACTCTTCCGGCCACTTAATTACATTAGTAGATTCATTAGTCACTCTCAGCCATGGGTTAAATTAATCACAAGTCATTTAACTTGTTTTACACTAGCAGGCATCTGGTTTTTGGCCCAAATTGCTCTATGGGAAGGCACTTCTATGCTATTATTTAAATTCCTTTTAGTGTTGTGTTTAACTTGTGTTTGGGCATCAACTCAAGATGCAAAAGCATAAATTAATTTGTTTTCAATGCAGCTGTCTGCATGTGAGCTGAGTGCATATGTTCTGATTATAATTGATAGAGATACGGGACATAATGCAGTTGCCAACCTGTGGGCATCCGCTGCCATTCCACACTCCATAGGGTAAAGGAAATTTCAGGGCAAGGTTAGCAGATACAGCACAGAAGCAATGGATGACCTGTGTCCTGTCGATTCAGATGGAGGCCGAGTGATATACTTACAATACAATCTAAAAAAATTTTAGAAATTATGACCAGGACACCAGCTGAATTTTTCCTATTGTAAGATATTCAGTTGACCAATTGTATTACAACATCATACAATAATTCCCTGAAAACTTGTCAAAAGGATAAGGCAATATAATTCAGTCCAAGCTATAAAGCCAGTAATAGGCTCAAGGTTTATCATATATTATATGTTCAAGACTTAAAGCTTTTATTAGCTTTTGTTGTGAACAAATCTTTCCAGATGGGTATAGGGACAGGAGGTGTAGGAATGGTTTACAATAAGTTATAAAAGAAGAGTGTAAATTGCTCATCTAAGAGTCTAATTTCCCAAAACGTGTCTATTCTGGAAACAACTGACTGTTGCTGAAAACAGTGAGGTTACACACAGAGTATGGTAAGAATTCATCCTAAAGTACGGTCATCTCCTCATTTTTTATTGTTTTGTTTATAGATGGTTTGATTTGTGTCTGGCAGCAAGTTCCAGATAAATGGATGTACATTTACAGAAACTCATTCTGTTGTTTTCTATTAATTGGCTAACTATAGGAACTCAATTTTTTAGGGATGTATTGCAGTTGCTGTAATGCACTTCAATATTTTCTGTAAGAACCTGGTGGGAAACAAGCTGAGTTAGTTCTGCATGTTTTCAATGTGTCCTCAAGTTATTTGCATTTTCTTATTTTTCTTTCTGTTTTCTGGGACATCTGGGTCATTTCTTTTCCCTCCGGCAACTTTGGAACCTCAGTCAATGTAAATTGGCAGAGATCTGTTGATTTCATTGGCAATGTATTAATGTACTTCAGTTTAGAGCAGCTCCAGAGTTGTAGGAGGTGACTGTATAGAACAGACACCTTCAGTATATATTCAGGACAACAAACTTCTATGCCAAAGGTATAGATGCAGCTTTCTCCTCTGGGAGAAGAACTCACCAAATATGCACACTGTATTACACATATATTTCAAAAATGTGCTGTCAGAAGTATTGTGCCTGGTCCCTCTGGGTTCAGGGTACTGACACTTATAAAAACCTTTTCTTTTATCAGTCAGTGATCACGGAACTTTTTAGAGTGGTAATTGCGTCTTTTTTCTTTATCTCTTTCACTCAAAAGTAATTTAGCTTATTTTTATTTATTTTTATATCCCAGTTTTACTTCTTTAATCTCACTCTTCTGTCTGTTCCTCCTTACAAATCAAACAACTGCTCATAAACCTCTGCAATGATTCAACAGGAAGTGAATCCAAAATGAAAGATAAACTGAGTCATGGCTTGGGACTTCTTTACAGAATAGCAAACAGTGAGGATTCCAGTTTATGAAAATGAAATAATTTTCTCTGCTAGCTCCAATTATCCCATTCACTGCCATAGTTACCAACTTACATGTTTTGGACAGGGCAAGTATTTCATAGTATTTTGTAAGATCCTATACAGAAAGCTATAGCCTTCTCCTAAGCATTAAAAGTTTTTAATCTTAAAGCCCTTTTATCTTTCTTGAAAAGAAATTAAAGGAAAGTGGTTAAGACTATAGATGAAGAAAATGAATGGAAGCATTCTCAATTTATGTTATTTATATGTTACTTGAGAAAAAGTGCAAACAACATCTCTGATTACTCTTAAACTTTCAGTAGAACATTGGTCCAAATATACTGAGGTAAGGATATATTCTTTGTCTAATGTATGGAAGTGAATTGCAAGGAAATGAGTAGAACTTATTCAAATTCTTCATTAAAAAAATACACAACGAAAATAATAATAATTTACCCTGAAAAACTGTTTTCATGAAAATATAAACAGTCTGTTGGCATTTATTAGTGTTGTTAAATTTTCATTGTGAAAAGGGCCTAAATTCTTCAATCTGCTTTCTGTAAAAGGAGAAAAAAAAGAAAAAAAGAAATAAAAGATGTCTAAAATTGGGTTTTCTATTTTATTTGACAAGGTTCTTATAAAATATTTTTAAAATATCATATATTACACCTGTTTAAATATTAATAAAATTTGCCAGTGGTGTATGGTGCTTGTTCACCATTTGATGTGTGGATACTGTATGCTTTGTACTGGGCCAGACAGGATCTTACGCCAAGTAGGAAAGATTGCTTTGCTATTTCCTCTGGAACACCTCTACCTGCTGGCCAAAGGGATGGTTTGGGGACGCAGTACAGGGCAAATAGAGAAAAATCCACTCAACACAAGATCCTGCCCCACGACGTCAGGCTCACTGACTCCTCAGCTGTGTTAATCTGAACTGAGCTGAGGCTGGATGCACTGAATGCAGCTGCCTGATGCTGCCTCAGACAAAGGTGCTTGCTGAACGGACTGGAAACTGTCCTGGTTGCAAAAAAGCAGATAGTATGAGAGAAGTCTGTGACACCAGAGCATGAGAGGACAAGACAGAGGAAGAGGAAAGCTTTCAGCAGCACCAAAGTGACACTGGTTTTGAAAGACCCCTGAAAACATAAGATATAAACAGCAGGAGGTATTTCCTGAGGCATGGATCAAACCCACACCCAAGCCTGACCGATGACAGAGAAACTATTTTTTTTTCTCTAGAAATCACTGGACTAGCAAGCCATGCAAAGGAAAGAATTTCTTACAAGGACATAGTAGACAGTAATTTTCAAGACTTCTTGCTTAGTTTCACTTGAGCAGCTAGAATTTTCTCCATTCTTATAGTCTACTTTTTCTCGTGATGCAAAAATAGCTGAAGTGACTAGATTTTTCTGGATATTTGTTTTTTGGAGAAAGATGGGTAGTTGCACTTCAAAGCTTGGATCAAAACACTTTTTACAGAGGGGAAGGCTCTTGAAATTTGTATAATTACTTTTAAGAAAGTGAAAGGAAGAAAGGAAGAAAGATCAATTTCTTCCTCCCAGTCCTCCAGCAAAGTTGGAAATTCTAAATAATCTGACTGTTCTTACATTAACATAAAACATGTTTTTGCTGTTTGTTTAACCAGTTTAATCTGAGTTTAGGCAAGTCATGTTTCCAACTGAGGTTTTAATATAGGAGAAATTATTTGGTTATAATCATAAAGACAATGACATTTACAGAACTCAAGGCTGTTAACAAGCCTCATTGTTTTAGGTGCATTTTCTGTCTGCCCCAAAAATTGAGAGGTTTTGGTTTTCAATAAAAAGACAAATCAGGAAGATTCTGTATTTTTCAACACTATACTAAGAAAATGTAATGGGTCAATGTAATATAGAAAACTTTCTTAAAGCACCTAGTGTAGAAAAAGACTAGTGAGTTTTGACATATTTCAGTTATTAGTTATAACTCACTGAGGACAGTCTTAAAAAATACATGAAGGCAGGTGAAAGAGAATGACACAGACATTGTTAAATAACTTTATTAACATGTGATGATTCAATGACAGAGCTTGTTAAAATATTTTCTGTTATCACTCTATTAAGTTAAACAATGTGTGAGCAGTGAAGTAGGATTTTGTTTCATAATAATAAACAAAAAAAGTCACTGACCATTTTGAATCCACCTTTTAATTTTAATCTCAGCAAGAGGAAGAGAAAGAAAAGCAATGTACATGAATACTGTGAATTAGAACAACAGCTAGAAATTAGGACTGTAAAACATAAGGAAAGAATTCAGAGCCTTATAGGATACTGAAAGACATAAGAATAAGAAATGAGTAAAAGGCAATGGAAAATTTTATAGAATCTCTGATGAGGGTGAAGAAAATAATGAAAATAAATATAAGTGCTACCAGCATACTAGAAAACAATATGTTATAAAGTAGTTTTCCCCCCAATATCTCAAAGTATATTTTTTAAGAAAATGTCTCTGATGACCAATCTGTCTTCTGACTTCTAAATACAGTGCTACTTATGACCTTTCACAACTCTTGCAAAAGATTAAAACTGAGAAGGAGAAAAATTTTCTGAAAATTACAGAACACAGTAAACCATGACACTTGAAGATTCAAGACAGTTTCAATCAAAATAAGTCTGACTCTTACTGTGCAAGTTTCTTAAGATCTAATGTGACTCTGTCATTAGCTGTTGCGAAGTTACTAACTCCTTATTGTTGCCCTTCTTTGGATCATTTTATTTGGGAATATTTAACTATTCTCAAAGAGGTTTCTGCAAGCAGGACATATGCAGGCAAAGACATAAAGCAATAATTTATTGGCTAATACATCAAAAATGCAGCTAGGTATTTTGAACTTCTGGGATAAACATCAGTGTGCTCAACATCCGCATGAAGGCACTGAAAAGTCTTCGCTGCCCATACAGGCATTAGTGAAGAGAAGCATCAGACTCAGCTTCTCCCTAAAATGTTGCTAAGTTTTGCTGAGTTGCTGAACCCTTAGTTCCTTGCTTTAAGGTATTATCCCTCACTAAACTGCCACCCCATGGAGACATACAACAGACTGACATTAATGGCACCAAGCAACTCCTTGGACTGTTCTTTTTTTTCTTTCTTTCTTTCTTAATGACAACCAAGTTGGCAGCTTTCTTCCTGAATCTTTAAGGACTCACACACCCTGTGTCTGTAATTGTGCTTCTGCCTCTAATTTTCCCTCTTATCCTACTTAGCCCCACTCTCTGGACCTTCCCATTACTTAAGAATTTCCTCAAAAGTCTGGACCAAATTTGTGCTGCTGAGCTACATCAGAGCTGGGCCAGGGTAATATAGACAACCAGGCCCAGAAGAGGCAGGGGAGGTTACAGCAGAGGTTACAGTAAGAACAGATTTTACGAGAGCTGAATTTCCATGGCTGGCCTGGACACATGGAGTAGAATTGATTGCACAGTTTCTTGGCTTCAGCCCACTTTGCAGCAGTGTATAAGTTAGGTGCCTAATTACTGGAAGCTTCCCTCCTGTCAGGAGAGACAGAGAAGCTTCTCCAGGCAGAGAATTAGACCTTAATGGCTTAAATAAATATCTGCAGATGCCATCCTCTCCCTTCCTAACCCTCTCTCCCTAGAGGAAGCTTTGTCTAACAATCCCAACTAGGTAATTTAGTAAGGAAAAATTCTGTACTTCCTAGGATGAACTCAGGTCTTTACTGACAATAAGTTCTTATTGAAAAAACAAACATTTACCCAACACTTACTGATAAATGATTAATGCTCAAACTCTTACTCACAATTTTTACTCCTAAGTAGTTCTGCTAAAATCACGCAGACCATTTACATAAGTATGAAGTGTTACATACATGTATTCAAACCACTTTTTAAAAGGCTGTAACTCACTCTGCTCTCTCTGGACTCAGGATCCAATGCTGTTGCTGACAATTTGTGAAGCACATAGCTGCCTCAAGGCCTCTCAGATGCATAGACACGGTAAGGAGAAGAGTAAAGGGCTGGAGACAGCCTGTGACACAAACCTAAGAATTAAAACTCCTGTCCCAAAGCAGAACTAGGGACCTTGGAAAGCTGAATTTACAGACTTATTAGTGCTGTTGAGATTGGAAGGGTGCTGGCAACTGTGCTGAGAGAAGCCATAACATGGTCTTGACAAATAATCACAAACCACACAGCAAAGCACCATTTATGGCAGCAAGGGCTTCAGCAGCTTTTGGCCATCAGCCTGAGAGGTCTTCTCAGAACAGTGCTGAACTGCTTGTTTCCTGCCAGGAGCTCCTCGAGGTTTAAAAGCACTTGGAAGAGATCAGGTCCTCCACACCAAGAAAAGGAGAAACCTTTTAGCGAAATGCCTGCCACACAAACTCTGTGTGCAAGGGTTAGAGTCTTCCTCAGTGTACCAAGAACAGTCATGGCCGGCAGAAAGAGGTTGGCTTTGTGCTGCATGCACAGTCCATGCGGTGGTCTGATTGTTGCATTTCCCCAAAATTTGCTCAAGGAAGTAAAGAGCACTTTAAATGTAGGAATCCTCTCCTATTTTGTGCGTGTCCTGAAGGAGGATATATCACGCTTATCCTCCACTACTTCTTCCCAGGCCTCTTTGTGTCTAGCCTCTCTGCACAGTCCTTCCACGTGCCTGAAGAGGCTGCATAAGATTCAGCCAGGTCAGGAAATCTCCATGAAGATGCATTTGCAAGCTCACACTTAACTGGCTCCATGTCAACAGGGTCATGTCCTGTCCTCATCCAGGGTACAAATACCTTTTATTACCCGAAAAAAGAATAAGAACCCAGTGGGTGAGATTATGTTGAGATCTGATTCCCTGATCCACTGGACACACAGCAGCTGGAAACTACATAACAAAATGGTGATCATGAATGTGTTCATGCCATGGTTTTTCTCCTGTTAAGTTCTCCAACTGCTTCCCCCTACAACATGAGGGCAAGTCAGGGACAAGGGTCCTCCAAGTGCGCCAGGATCCTTTGCCAGGTGGTAGCTACAGTTTTCCTTCACCTTTTTATTTACACTCTCACGTTCTAAGTGCTCATTGAGTTGCAGGATTTCCTCACCCTGTTCCCTGATGCCTTCCAAGCTGGTTCACCCCACTGAGGAGGGGGCACTTGACTGGAGAGGTCTGTGTGATGTGGGGAGTCATAGCCACCATGGGGCCTTTTTCTCTTCCTGGATGGTGTCAAATCCTAGGACAGAACACCCATGGGAATTTTTATACATTTGATCCCGTGACACACATACTGTACCTCATTTTCTACTATTTTGTCTCATAGTCACATAATTAGTCCTTGCTATCTTTTTTCCTTTATCCCTTTCCCTCCTCAGGGAGACCTCATGTTTGGTTAAAAAGTAGTTCTGAAAACATCATTAGGAGCCACCCTGCTTCATCAGGGCTCTGGCACCAAAAAAAGGCGTATCTGAGCCTCTTTTGCTACAGCCAGGTACTTTCTGGGACACGTAACTGCCTTATTTACCCATGGCTGGCCCCATCAAGCCAACTTTCAATTAATTTTCTGAAGCCCTACTCAGTTATATGTTTATGAGCTTCATTTACTACTGAACAGGCATAGACTCCGTAAATCTTAGTCATGCAAAAAGTCTGAATGATTGCAATCACAAGTAAAAATTATGCGGGTGAGTAAAGGTTGCCGGATCAGACCACTAATATGTCAGTAAAGTGCTTGCAATGAAAGATGTTGTGGGAGCACAGCACATTCTAATTAAAACATCAGATTTATTTCCACAAGTTAGTCATGGACTTTGTAAAGATCAGTGTTTCCAGAACTTAGGAAACTTGAGAAAAATTTCTTTTCCACATGAATTATGTTTATACTGAAAATTTGTATTCCATACATTAAGCAAAAGAAAGCAAAATATTGAAAAATGTTAACTGGTAGCTTAGGGCTGCCTGGAGGAGACCTTGCAGTCTACCCTTTTATATTGGAATCTCCTGTGCACTATGCCGAAAGACACTTATTTTTGACTCACAGAAGATTTCAAATAGTGAGTAGTGCTAGAAAAGTTCTCAAAAATATTTTAAATACTTCCATTTAATGCATTATTTTATGAAGTCATATTTTGGGGTAAGAGGTATTTTAAAGATGAATTAATCACATCTGACTCCACTTAGCTATATAAGCACAAAGAAGGAAAAAGAAACGTCAGGCACTACCATTTTTCTTCTGGTTCTCAGTACCAGTTATAGAAATGTGATTTATGTGTATGCTGGTCTAAAAGCAGAAACTAAAAGGACCATGGTTAAGCGTTCCCTCCGGATAAAAAGTAAAATGTGTTATTTTGCCACAAAATTACAACATTTGCAAAATATTAGGCTTGGTGAAACATTCAGATTCCCAGAAGAGTATTTCAAGTGCTTTTGCAGCAAATGTTTTCCTCTTCTCTTCTAGCATTAGGAAGAGAGATTGTCAGATTAATAGACTAGAAGGAGGAGGAGTATTGGATACACTTTTCTGATTCTAATATATAAATTCAACACCTTTTTTTATTATTGTCACTAGAAAAGCAGAGTATTTAAACACTAATATTTTAGAAACTCCTTTTGTCTCTAAACCAGCCCATTATAACATCCATTTTTCTAAAGCAGTTCTCCAATTTGTATTTGTACCTCATCATTTTCCTTTTTTTTCAGTTTTAAATAAATGATCATGTATCTGGTGTATCTAGAGCTCACAGTAGGTAACACCTATTCCAGAAACAGTGACACTACTATCATCAGGTCTATTTTAAGAATTAAGTGCTACTTAAGGATACAAGTAGAAGAGCATTATTTTTTTTTACTATGTATTTATACTTTTTTAAGGAGAAAAACAATACGTGCATGCCAGGTGGGGTTTCAGAAGCTCTCAGAGCTTTATTCCAAATTTCTTATTATAAAAGGATAGTTCCCATGGTAACAATTACATCATTTGGCACACATACTACCTGAGGAAAACAGAACCATTTAATAAAGAAACACATTCACCATTGTGCGATGTGAATTGATTTACTTGTTGCCTAATTATGTTTCCTAAAAACAGGAGACTGCACAAGTTTTCAATGTCAGCATGACCACTTGCTTGTCAAAATTATCCTTTCTGCTCCCAGTTCTTTGCAGCTCTAAACCCCTCTCTGCCATTCATTTCTTAAAAGTCTTGACACTGTTCAACTACGGTTGAAAAAGAACCTACTCTACCTATGCCATTTCTTTCTGCATGCTCATGCACTTTCTTCTTCTGATGTTGAATAGTATTGGTGATTTTCTTTACGAAAATAAAATAAAACAAAATAATATTTAAAAATAAAATAAAATAAAATAAAATAAAATAAAATAAAATAAAATAAAATAAAATAAAATAAAATAAAATCAGTTTGACACCTAGAGATGAATGGTTTTGCTGGAGGTATTTGCTTCAAAATGCTTTTCACACATTTAGCTAACTGCTTGCAAGACAATTTGGATTATACTCCTACAGGAGTATTCAAAGGACAACTACTTTTTGTGCGCACATCCTCTACATACGACCCATTTACAAATACTGCACATGCAGTCCAATGGCTTACACAGTAAAGATCTGTAAGCAAGAGTTGATGTTATCGAGCACCCAGCTTTTCCTACTGGTCAATATTTCTTCTCCTCCCACCTTTTTTTTTCCCATTCTGTGTATTTTCATTTAATTTCTGCCTCTCACACTGTAATCTCTCCTGAGTACCTGTCTCAGTTCTTTGGGATGTTAAAAACCTAATTCTTTCTTCCTTTCCTAACAATTAATTATTATCATCTATTATCTATGCCTAAGTTTGAAGTAATTCTCTTGACTCCTTCTTAATTTTTTGTTGGTTGCTGCATGACACTCTGCTTTTCGATAAAACAAGAAAATCCTTCTGTCCTTCTGTTTTTTAATTTCTCTAGTGGCTACTTGAATTCTGACTTTCTTTTACTAAGTAAAATTGGGAGTATACTAGGACATGCCTGCGCTTGACAATCTGGAAAAAATGTAGGGTGAATATTTAAGTGCATTAACCTTCATGAGTCAGGCAAAAAAAAGAAAAAAAAAGGATATTTTTTCTTTTTTTAAACTTACGAGGGCACACATTTTCTAAACTTTTAAACCAATGTTGAAACACTAAAATGGACACAGACTCTGCTTGCAAACAATGTAACCCTGAAAAATGCTGCAACAATTCTGCTACCGTCTCCTTAGGATAAGTGCTGTTTAAATTCATTCATTTCCTGGGAAATGATTTTTTGATCTATCAAGGCAAATAGGTACTGTGGGATGTAAAATTAATCAAGAAAAAGGAAATGAGGTATTTTTTAGGTTGCTTTCTATCAAAGAAGCCTCTCATTATTACGGCAGAATAAAGTGAAGTCAAGTGGCCACAGATAAGTGGAAGAAGAGAACTTAGAAGTCAGAAAAGGGCTGAGCAGGATAGCACTTAAGTGAGAGAAGAGCATAATCTTTTGTGGATGACTGAATTTCACCAACGTAAATGGTAAGGTGTTCTACAGAAAGATCTCTTTGTGCTGTATACAGGAATTGCAAAAGAAACAGCCAAGAAATGCCTTAGAACTTAGGCTGTAAATTCATAGCTTTTCAGGGGCGATTGTTCACCTGAGCTCTTCAGGTGCATTCAAACTATTTCTTCTCAGTACTAGATACTCAGAGAATTATGGTGACTCACTTTTGCAGAACTGCCACTGTTTTTTTCAAGCCTGTATATGACTATGTACTCATAAATATATAACCAGATTCATCTTCCTGATTTGTCCAACTCCTTTACATCCTCCTTCAGTGTTAGAATAGGTAATGCCTAAGTTTCAAGGGCTTTTGTTTTCCTTGACATTTTTGCATAGTTAAAAACACTTGGATATCTTTTTCAATTTCATAAAGATGTTTAGAGGAAGCAATTTCCTCATAATACTCCTCGTTTTGCTGTGTAGTGCCTCGTATTCCCAAGTTCTTACTCATGACCTTTCATGCTGGAGACAGATTACACCTAAACAGACAACACCTCAGTCTTCAGAGAAGGCTTTCACATCAGAAAAAGATGAAATAAAAGTGGAGTCAAGTTAGCACTTTCATTACTTTCAAAGGTCTGCAAGTCTCTAGTGCTTTAGCAAAAAAAAGAGATGAAATTCCTGTCCGCGCACTTATGTGACCTTGGTGGAACTCCTACAAGGAGTAACAGGATTCATATTTTATTTAGAAACATTAATTAATTCATATGTTATTAATCCCAGTATGTATGCTGACATCTGAAAGCTTGACTCTGTTTTTTTTTTAATGTTTAATTTTTCCTCAGGCTCTAGGCCCAGGAGCCTAAGGACTCTTGTATCTCCTGTGAGAAATTAAAGAGGGAATCTGTGTTGGTGAGATCCTCTCAGTTTGGCTTACCTGAGACCCATAAAACTGGATTCCTGCAATGACTGAGTGACTGACAAGCTGATAAGATGCTGAGTCCATGACTACTCTATCACTCTAATTCACCATAAATCTGCCCTGCAGCCAAAAGAAGCAATCTGATTCCCATATCTGCACAGAGTAAAAGCATCTTTCTAACCAGATGGCCAAAGAAACAGATTATGTGACTGATCTGGTACAAAACTGCTCGTTTGTTTTCTTGATTTATATGTCATGTAGATCAATTTGCATTGCTGCATGACTACTAGTGCTAACAAATGGGAATGTGCAGCTGGGGACAAGAAGAAAAGTGTGACCATCCTTTTGGACAGTAAAAGTGAATTTATTGGATTTAAAAATGGCTGTATATCTGTGAACTGACTCAGACAACTAGATCATAACAACTTCTATACAGCCCTCCTAAAATTTTCACCTGTGCTTTTCATCCTGAGATGGACTGCTGAGAGGGAACATCTTGTCTCCTGCAGTTAGCCTCCTCTAACAGCTGGGAGGGCAGCAGTTTCAATTACTATCCTATAGGCTGCATAGCTCTCTTTAACAGGACAACTGTCTGTTTTCATCCAAATATGTGAGGCTAACTAAGAGAATTCTCAGTAACTACCATCCTTAGGCTTCTGTTGCCCAAGATGCTGCTCTGCATACAATGTTATTCAAATAGTTAGTAAACTGAACTCATACTTGAGTTTAAATCAGCTAGAGAAAATCTAAAGTGAAATTCAATGTGCAAAACATTCAATCAAAAACTAAATTGCAATCTCAGTTGTGGAGCAATTCCAAGAAAAGGCAAGTCAGTCTGATAACAAGAATGCAGAGTGATGCAGGCTCAACAATTTACTTTTCTTCTTAATGGATAAATGAAAATTATGTTCTCAGTGCCAGGCACGTCCTACTACAAGCATAATTAAGGCATTGATTGTGATCTAAATTAGAAACACAAGGAAAAGAGAGGAATAGGAGATTTGCCTTTGACTTCAGTGTAGCAGTAATTAACCCTTAAATTTTATTTGTTTTGTTGTCATTGTAATTTTTTTCATTATTACTATTTTTATTATTATTAATAATATTATTGTACAGAAACCTTTATTCCACAGTCTTACAATACAAGAAACAAAACCTGAACATTCTAGCATTAATGCGAAGTACTGAGAAGTATGTGAACCTCCATTGCTACTTTCCTGTTGTGTGACTTGAGCATTTTCCATATCTCTGGTCTGGACACACTCTGGCCTCATTTTGCCAGCATGGTGGAATGAGACTTAGATGAACAACAGGCATTCATCGCGCACTAATGAAAAGTCTGCATGCAGAGGCAGAGGTGGAGCTGGAGTGTGCTCCATTAGATCTACACAGAGCATGTGCCTGTGTGAGCCAAACCCTGGACATATGTCAAGAGCTTTCAAATCTCAGTCTGTGCATGACTGAATAACTATCTCCACTGAAAACCTATTAAGGTTGCATCATTACCGTGTTCCTGAGATGGGACTTGCTGATGCAAAATCAGAGGTCTGTAGAGAATCCCATTCTATAGGTTTGCGTATAAGCAGAGTTCATACAGACTTGGTGGATACCAGTGGAGGAGATTCATTCACAGCTAATTATACCTATTTTGGTTTAAGTTCTTTCTTGTTATCATAAGTCTAATCATATTAACTGGTTTTTGAAGACTTTTTCAGCATCAAGAGACTGATTCGTATGTTTTTCTGATATGACTTCTCAGACAGGTGAATTCAACTGAACAGTATGAATGTCTCATTTCACGAACAATAAAAGCAAAATAAATCTTCCGCATAATGTAGTATTGACAGTAAAGCATAGACAATAAAAGAAAAACATAGACAAATATTTATTTGTATTCTTTAATGGACTTGCTTTGACCATGATCTCCGTTCTTTGTTATTTGCTCTCCATGTTCATTTGAACAACCAGATTTTATTGGAAAAAATGCTCACAGAAAAGGAAGTTAAAAGTCATGAGTGTTTGCAGAGGCCAAATATTTAATTCAGACAAAAATTATCATTATGGAAATGCTTTCTCACTTTGTGAGAGATCATAGTAAATCATACAGGAGAACTCAACAAAATGAGACAATATATAAGACTGATTTGAAATCACAAGTTTGAAAGACTTTGTAAATACATTTAAAAGGATGCACATTCAAAGACATGAATAGTCTGATAGAAAGCATAAAAATCCAGAGCTGACATTCATGACATTGCATGGAATTTATAGAAGAGAATTAAGATCAGTTTAAAAAAAATTCTGTTTAACCTAAATTTAAAATGAAAGCTGTGTTTTAAACTGTTTTTCCTGTACACAGAAAAACATTTTATTTCCACTCATTTCACCACAAGATGTGAAAACTCTAAGCCGAGTTCTCAGCTCTATGTTTTCTGTTGGTAGTTGATATATTCCAGACAGGGAGAGTATATTTTGATTTTGGAATAAAAAAATTTAATAGTCAATATTACTCAGTAAGTTTGGTATTTTTGTCAGGAGAAAAACAAAAACAAGCAAGTAAAACCCACCAAAAAAAAATGCAAACCAAATAGTCAGAATTAACTGTAATGAGAAGAATGTCCTTTGAAACTGCTATCTCGCTTTCTTTCTCAGTATTTTTATAAGCAGACCAAGCTTCTCTCTTGTCAAGTTTTTCCCTTGAGTAGGAGAGCTGATAAATATTGATTCAGTCCACAAATATAGGTTTGTGGTGCTGAAAAATTAAGCTTTGTCATTTAGTACAATCCAATTCTGTGATGTATTTTTTTTATAATTTTTTTCAGAGTAATTTATTTTCTCTCAAGTAATCTAGACAATATCTAAACCTTTCATCTTAGCAAGAAAGGAATAATAATAGTATCAGTAAAAGAAAACTATGTTTTATGTTTTTATGTTTCCTGTAAAACATTTTTTTACAGCTCTTTTCAAGGCCTCGTATACTTTAAATTCCCCAAATAATTCTTATGCGGCGTTTGTTTCATTTTATTTCTGTCAGCTCATGTCCTCTACAGAAAAACTCTCACAGAACCATACACACAGAATTCATATCCATGAAAATGATGGAAGCAAATTGCAATCGATTATGACTGATGTCTGAAAGTGACTAATTCCCCACTTTAAGAGCAGTTGAAAACGGTCTCCTGAACTGACCAGCTGACTGACTTGTATATAAGGATGAGCTGGCTAGCTAACTAAATATCTTCATAAAGCAAGTGTCTGTAATTCAGGCTTTGTCTTTGTTGTTGCTACCATCTTTTTTTTAAGGAAGAACATATTTATTTAGCCATGCTTTTGTTGTCATGTAACATATCCTATTTTATGCAGGTGAAAATTTTAAAGATCATACAAATTATAGATACCATCTGTGTTAAGTAACTTAATATTGTAAGCAGGAGGAAGTTAGATAATTTTTGAACTTTCTGACTTGATTAGAGTGGAAGTGAAATGTGTGAGTTTTACTTCTTTGTTTTCTATCCACTCTGGAGTTTGGTTTTGAGATGTGATTTTTTTTTAATTGTAGTATTTGTTGAAGGGACATAGGATTTGCTAGATGTTCCAGTGATTTGATGTGTTTATTGTTCTCATCTCTTGCTGAGCACCCGCAGGCAGCATGTAATTGGAACACACGTTTTTATCTTTAGGACTTTTTCTATATCTCAAGATTGGATTATCTGTTTATTTGCTATTGATGTATTTAGCTTTTAAGGACTTTATTTTTTCTTTTGTTTTGGTGATTTGCTGTTAACTCATGAAGACTCTATAGTTACAACAGCTAGTCTCCTGCAACTCAGACCTGGAGCATCTGAAACAGGGCACAGTCACACAGCAGAAATCCACATCTTAAAAAAGTGGTGTTCTAGGAGCAGCAATTATCTGTGCATGATTACCTCCTAACCTGCTAAATGGCTAGTTCAGATCTCCTGCTGTCAGTAAACAACTAGGGGCTGATTAACAGTCTTGTTATCATTCCAAATCCCTTTGATGTATGCTGTGCTACTTTTGACCTCTTTTTTTCAGTTCTATGTGTGTTTCTGGAGTAGGTTACCAATTTCAGTAGTGGAAAGAAAAGAGTAATTCAGCATGCCTGACCTAAAATGGAATATCCCAACTGAATATGAAAGACTCAGTGTCTTACCTGATGTTATTTCAAAAACCCTTTTCCAGCCTCCAAAATATACTTACTTTCACTGTATCTTGTTGTGAATCCCTAAACATATTTTTTTTCCTTTTTTCTTTAATCCATGTAGGTATTTATGACAGAACACACACTGGAACTATTGTAAGCAGAAAACAAGTACAAAGTATCCATAACCCTGGAAAAGGAATAAGGTTTTTCACACTGCTTAAATAGTACCTTAGCTTTACTTTTAAGACAGTTGCATTGCAAAACTTATATTAATCCAGTTCTATTCATTTCCTACCTAGATGATTGTTATGGGATGTGTAGCTTGTCTCTTATGAAGTAAATGAAAATCATCAATTAAATTTGCGTTATTCATCAAAGACCTTATAGGCTGTATAGCTTCTGGTTAATAATAGTATGGGCTAAACTAGGACCAATGAACTACATGGAATTTTTTTCTCCCTTTTCTCCAGTTTTCTGCACCTGTTGGTCTGATAATAGCCTTCAGTTCAGTGAGAACCAGATAAAAAATTAATTTGCTGTTGACAACTATTGAAACAAGAAGTTAGCAGCAGAGGATGATAACAGTTGTAAAAGAATATCCAGGGCAACTTGAATGAGGAAAGCAAAAGTTCATTTTCTGAAATTCTTCAAAGGTTTATGCTTTGAAGAAAGCTTCTAAATAATAAACTCTGTTGTTTTTATGTGAAATAGAAGTATTCTGGCACCTCTTCATCTGAAAAGCATTACACCCTTTTAAAGAACACATCTTTACTGCCGCTCTTTATTCAGAGTCCTGCTCAGTTTCATCTGATGCTTTGAAGTAATCCTAAGGACGTAAGAAGTGC
Organism: Rhagologus leucostigma; assembly: GCA_013397725.1. Lineage (NCBI taxonomy): Eukaryota > Metazoa > Chordata > Aves > Passeriformes > Rhagologus > Rhagologus leucostigma. The sequence goes on from VZTD01001037.1 coordinate 359,263, forward strand.
TTGGTGAGGCTGGCCCAGCTTAATTCAGCCCAGGAGATGTTATGTAGGAGAAGCATGAAAGTCTAGCCATTTTTTGAAGTCCATTCTCCTTGCGCTCCCCCCGCATGCAATTATGAGAGATGTTGGAAAGATCATCTTTGCCCAGTTCTTTCAATAATCACTTTAAAGTCTGCAGGCATGGGAAGCATAGTGGCAGCTGTAGAGAGGACTATACATCTGCAATGAGGAAAACATGAAGAAAGAGGATACCTTCTGGTACGTCTGTTACACTGGAAGGAAAAGGCAAAATTTCCTGACTAGAAAGCAAAAGAACGAGTCTCAGAACTCCAGCCCCCAGCCACAGGCTGTGGCTCTATCCCCCCAGCAGTGCAGGTCAGTGCCATCTTACACCATTTAGTGTGAGGCCTGCCTCTAGCTCTCTGTGCTATTTAAGGAAATTTTAATCAGGTTAAATGGGGTTCTCATCTACCAAACAATGAAGGCAGAATAAAGAATACTAAAATAAATAAAGAAAATTACATGCAATTCAAGAACCAGAATGAAACAACTTGGTGATTCTCCTTTTTCTGGCATGATAATAACATTCATAACTGAAACAAAGTTGTCTGTGCAAGAGACAAAGTTCTTCACAGCGCGGTAAAAATTCTTGTATGAACTGAGAATCTCCATGGGCTTGAATGAAAGGGCACATTTTTTGAACTTGTTTTCTTTAACATAAACACACAGCAGTGTTAGGAGGGAAAAATTTTAAAAAAAGGAAAACTAAGAGAAGGAGGAAGAGGAGCAGCCCCAAAGGAGACATATGCTATATTGCATACTATTCATGGAGAGACAATGAAAGTATAGCTTGATAGTCAACAGGATAATTCCTTCTAGACAATATCCTGGGTATACAGCCATACAATTTAGCAGTTAAGTTCTGCTTTAATCAAACACAACTTTTGCAAAACTCTTTTGCACGTCTTTCATTGAATAATTTTCTTTATTAATTTCTCACACTGTGAGTTTCTGAATAATCCAGAACTTTCTTCATTTTCTCAGTAAGAAATCTAAGTTATAAACTTCACATTACAGATTAGTAGAATTAGTTCCTAAATTTCTGTCTTGCTTCAAGTGAGTTAAATTCTCCTCTTTCAGTCAGTAGAGGTTCTATGGATAATCTTTCTAATGTGGTCTTTCTAACTGTTATTCAGTCTTCATTTTACATTGTCGCTTGCCTCTTGACTTGGAGGTGGAAATTACTTTCCAGTAGATTAAAATTTGTATTGTTCTGTCTGTAGGAAAAAAAAGTAACCGTTCTTCAGAGGCTGTAATAATATGTTTTGGGGTCCAAACACGAAATGACATTAAATGACTCAATGAGACAGCCTGAGAGTTTCTCAGACAAAGAAGCATAAAAAATGGCTATTAGAACATATTGGTGAAATAACAGTTCTAGTAGCTGAATGTATCCTCTGCTGTAGATAAGATGCTAAAGGAAGTCTTTGTGGCTAAATCGTTATAACAAAACCCCAGAATCCTTCTTAGTAATTTCTGATAACTTTTAACATGATCCTTGTTTAATCTGAATATTTGAAAATTAAACTTTGAAACTGGACTTTGGGTGAACACTAATTCTTCACACACTATAGGAGTTTGTTTAGAACTGCATAAAGTTAGAAATAACTTGGAACTCTGAGTTGACAGAAAACAGAAATGCCATATGCTCTTCTGTGTTAGTTGCAACTGAGGTATATTGATGGGGTGGTTTGCTGTAAAAAGTAGGTCATCAATACACCGGTGTAGTTAGAAAATTAAGGTTCAAGGACAGATATTGACAGGCTGAGAAGGAACAGTAGAGGCTCGAAAGAAAAATAAGTGTTTGCAGAAAGATTATTAGAGTTGAATCCTAAGGAAGACACTATAAGTTTTTAAAAGAGACTAAGAAAGAGCTTTGTTCCCAAATGAAAACAAAAACCTAAGTGTAGATGTTGCTATGAAAGCAGATTAGGATTTCTTAGAATGATTAATAAACTCTGCAAGTATTACTTTAGTTCCTGACATAAACGTGAACTGCAAATAGATGTCTTACATGACAGTTTATTTTTCTGCCATAAACCCTAACCAAAACAAAGCAGACTTATAATACGACAGCCTTCTTCTCTTGGCAGATATGTGCATTATGTTTTCCAAAGCCTCTGTGGTTCTGCACTCAGGACAAAAAGGCTGACAAATTCTGATAAATCTATTCTCAGTGCCTAAGACATGTAAAACTTAAGTTTATGGCAAAATAAAAGGTGAAAAAAAGGAAGGCAAAATAAAATATCGTTTTCCCTCCTCTATAAATGAGAGGAACAAGAAGAAATCAGGAAGGAAGAAACCTAAGCGAAAGAAGAAATTTAGAACATTAGAGTAAAAGAGAGCAGAATGTGAATGACACACATCAGCATTTCTGGAGTTAATAACTCAGGACACTCTTTTGTGGTCTGTATGTCTATGTTATGTATTCTCTCCTCTGATGCTTCATGTACGCAGCTGAGCTAAGAAATGTCATGACTGTAGTACTGTTTTGATATTCATGCAGAAAGAGAATTCTCCATTCCTTCCACTGCAACTTACCACTCTTACTTTTTGGCCAGAAACAGCCTGAGTGACAGTTTATTACTGTCCTAAATGGTATCTGACAGATTAAACATGTTACTGAGCTTGCATTTTGTTTCTATGAACACCTGGGAGTGGACAACATTTCTAGACAGTTATGAGGCCACATCTTGAGGCTTTTGTTATTTTTCGATAAACTGTGTTAACTTAATTGACTACTGAGGATGAGATAATCCCACTAAACCCACATTAAATACAGTTAACCCGAGAGTATGGCACAAATTGCCTTGTCTTGCTGTTGCTTCTAATTCTAAAAACAGAACTTCATTGGCATGATTTTCAAAAGTGACCTCTACGTTTCAGTTATCTATTCATGTTTAGCTGGGGACAAGGCATTAGGCTTATCTTTCATTTTCTGAATATCCTTTTAATTCCAAACATCAAATCCTTTAAAGTTTCTCTTGTTGGATACTCAGAATTGCCAGGTGCTTTTTTAAACTGTGGCCCTACTCTCAGTAGATATTCAGTAAGCTCAAGTTACCATCACTCCTTCTAGCTTTGTGTTCACAAATTAAAACTGGTATGACCCAGTTCTTACAAATGTGGCATTTGAGATTTACACCCCTCTGCAGAACACTCTTTGTACAAAAGAAAAACATATCCAAGATGGATATTTCTGTCAGGGAACTCTTGTGACTGGCAACAATTTGGGGAGGGTTATAAGATGTCACTGTTTCTCATTGTATTTTATACATTTCTATTGGTCTTTATTATTTTATTATCTATTACTACTATTTAAAAAGACAAAGTCAGAGCGATCACAAGGTAAAATGCTGCTTGACTCATCCTCTGGAGTAATGTCATTAGGGACTGAAATGCCAGCTTTAACACAGAAATCTTCGCTGCCTCCTGACACTGAGCCACACTACACCTGCCAGTCTCCCAATAGTTTTCTTGCTTCTTTTTTTAAAACTAAGCTGAAGCATCTAATTAAGTTTAAAATAGAATGGCCCTGGGAAGAACTCTTCTGGAAGCTGCAGTAGAGATAGCAGCTCATCTTCACTGGGGGCTAAGACTCTCAATACCACGTTCTTTCATGAAATCACAAGAGTTTTATGTAAGTGAAAGTGAGACTTTTGCAAAGTCAGCCAGCACAAAGCAGCCATGTAACTAAAGAAAAGAATTTGGTATACATACAGAGGAGAAATTAACTTTGGGGAAGAATGGGTGCCAGGTAAAATGCAAATGGATGGATGGACAGTATTTGTGCTGGCATGGAGTTCCTAGGCTTGGTTTGGCAACAATATGGTTAAAGGGAGAAGAAAAATGGTTAATTAGGGTTCAGCACCATGTTCTCAAAGTTTCAGCTTGACTTAGTGGCAAAATCTCCACTGTAGTTATCACAGTCAGTGTAAAAGGCCCTTTTTCCAAAGAAGCCTTCTGCATGAGAAATGCACAGATGAGGAATTGTTGGTTGAGTTTATGCATGAACTATGAAAATCAGTTTCAGCTGCATCCAAAAGGCCTGATCCTAACTGCCTGTGGTACCATTTGAATTCATTAACTTCAGTCAGCAGCTCAGTGAGGGTCAGATTGTGATTTTGAGGTACAGGCCAAAACCAATGAACAGTATGTCTGAAAGCTACAGTAGAAGAAAGCCCAAGTAATGCAAATCCCTTTTATTCAACTCCTTATACCTAGTGAAAAAAAAGAGCAATTTGTTGTGCTACATATTGTTTTCTTCACGCTTTCTCAGCTGTATTAGCTAGCTATTTTCTTCTAGTAGTCTAGTATTTGATTTTCATAAAACAAAGATGTTATAGCACATAGAGTAGTTTTTAACCACCATAAAAAAAGAGAAACCTTGATCCCAAAATACCTGTCTATTCAAATGCTGATTTTGTTGAAACTACTAGGGTTATGCTTCCTGGAATTTTTTAAATTTACTTTATTATTATTTTTCCCATAGCCAGAGATATTGAACAAATCAACAGGTGCTTAGAAAAATCTTCGAGAGTTAAAAACAATTCACTTCTTTTTGCAATAGGCCTAGAAAAGAAATACTTTTTTTCCCTGAAATTTAACCTGGTATAGAGAAAAAGTACTTAGAAGTAAGAAGCGGAAGCATAATCAAATACCAGTTATCCAGTTCCTACCTTTAAGTTTGAGCTTTTGTATCAAAAAGATGCATGCGGTGTTTGATATTTCCTCATAAAGATAGCATCTCTAAGTGTATGGAAATACTTTCTAGCGGTTACAAGGTCTGTTGGGTATAGAGGAACTGTTCATTGGCTAAGTTGTAATCTCTTGCTTTGGTTCATCAGGTACCTTTATTAAAAGCTAAAGTGTCCTCCTTTTCTACTCCATAACTATATCAATGATTAAGCAGAATTCAGAGAATGTAGAGGAAAGATAAGTACCTACTTTGAAGTGAATGTCAAGAAATTATCTTATTAAATCATAGTGTTGCAGCTATCTTATTAAATCACGGTTTTGCAGGATGGTACCAACAATAAATAGCAAGAGGGGAAAATGGTGTTTGTAACATTTAGAAACAGACTATCAAGATAAAATCTACTTCGGCAACAACAGGCCTACTTATTTGTTTTGCAGAGCCATACTTGTAAAAGACAGAAAAGGCACAATTTTAAATTATGTTCCCAAGATAGGCATATTCAAGAAACTTTACAGGGAGGTGATTCCCCAGCACCTGATAGCCAGCAATCATCTGTAAAATCTCTATTAAAAAGACCGTCATCTTGCCTGTGTAATATAAATATCAGCTTGGCAGAAAATAGTAATCTCTTTTTGAAGTGTTTTCCTGACAAAAATTAAAAATTTTAAGCATGGAAAATGGTAATGCTAAAGAGAAAAGTCCCCAGTGCAATAACTACTATGTTCTTAACACCTGATTTAGAGACTGGGGTACAGGATAGATGCAGCTGTCCAACATAATTTCAGACTGTGTGGCTTTGACACTCATATTACAAGTTTAAAACTAGTAAATTATTATCCATGTAGAGAAAATAATTTCCTATATATCTTTCCCAAATACTTTCTCCTTAGAATCCTTTCTCCCTACTGGCTGGCGATTCGTGATTAGTTCTTTCTCCTGTGTTGGCAACTGACAATGGTGACAACAATGTTTCCAGTGACAATATCTTCTTTCACTGTTTTCTTTTCCTTTTTCTTCATAAGTGAGGACTGGGAAATGAGAGGAAGAGAGAATAATAAATATAACAACAGAATGCTCTGTTTTCCTTACATCTACTCATGACTTATAGCAATATCATAGACGTCTCTTTTTATTATAGGATTTCTTTTTTTTTAATAATTCTGCTCCCCAGAGAGAAATATTATAAGTGGTTCTTTTCCCATATTTGTGCCTAGACATAAAAGTGAATTCTAGGGGTATGTTTCACAAACGTACTACCAGAACACTGTTAATAACGAATGTTGGGTGTTTAGAGAGAAAAAAGGCATGGTAACTACTCCCAGAGGCTGCCATTAAGATGTTCTTTAACAAAACATCTCACCTGGAGAGCTTTCAAATGAATTCCTAAAACTAGCAATCTTTCCTTAGCAATTTCTCTTGTAGGAAATACAAATATTATATAACACCAAAAGGTAAACTTTTAAAAATTTTGTTTGTTATTATTCTCTGTTCCGTTCCCCTTTTAATTTCTACAACTTTTTTGGAAATTACTTTCTGTGTGAAAGATGCCCCTCACATCAGTGTGCTATCAGTGTTTACACCCCTGGAGCACTGCACTTCATGATGATCCAGCTCATATCAGCCAGGTGCTGCCCTAGATAGCAGTCTTTCCCTGTGGGCTCACCCTGGTTTGTAATGCAGGCATGCAACCTACTTTAAAAATTCCCACCCACATACACAGACACACTCATGGAGTTAGCCTTTTCCTTGCCGAAAGCAAGACTTTTAGGAAATACCCTCACTGGAGTATTCACATTTCTACTTGATAAGCAAGTCAGTTAACAGGGGAGCCTGTAATTTGGTTTAGTGTGACCTAGCTCTCAGATATGCAGCCAGTAATGTTTTTGTTATGTTTATGTTTGGGTTTTGAGGGGTTTTTTTACTACACAGTAACCATTCTGTGATTCTATTTATTAAGCAAACCTCTGCCTCATTGAAATATTCCTCTTTATTAACTTTCCAAAAGGCAACACAGTTTAACCAACATAGAAATGTGCAGGCCTTTATGGACCATTTATAAAGAAATTGTATGATGCGGTGGGCTAACCCTGGCTGTATGCCAGGTGCCCACCAGAGCCATTCCATCAGCCCCCTCCTCAGACTGACAGGTGAGAAAAATAATCCAAGAGGCTCATAGGATAAGAACAGGGAGAGATCATTCACCAATTACCATCATGGGCAAAACAAACTCAACTTGGGGAAATCAGTTTAATTTATTACTAATCAACTTAGCGTAAGATAATGAGAAATAAAAACAAATTTTGAAAAAACCCAAACTTCCCTCCAATCCTCCCTTTTTCTCCCAGGCTCAACTTGACTTCCAATCTTTTCTTCTTCCCCAGTGGTGCTGGAGCACAGAGAATGGGGGTTGTGCTCGGTTCATCACGTGTTGTCTCTGCTGCTCCTTCCTCCTCAGGGGGAAGACTCACACTCTTCCCCTGCTCCAGCATGGGACACATGAGACAGTCCTCCACAACTTCTCCGCTATGAGTCCTTCCCACAGAATACAGTTCTTCACGCGGATCATCTACAGGGTCACAAATCCTGCCAGCAAACCTGCTCCAGTGTGGATTCCTCTTTTCACAGGGCCACGGGTCCTGCCAGGAGACTGCTTCAGCACAGGCTTCCCATAGGGTTACAGCCTCCATTAGGCACGGACACCTGTTCCAGTATGAGGTCTTACATGAGGTGCAGGTGTATCTCTGCTCCACCATGGACCTCCGTGGGCTGTAGGGAAACAACAGGGACTGCAGGCAAATCTGCTCCAATTCCTGCAGCACCTCCTTCCCTTCCTTTACCGACACTGGTGCCTGCAGAGTGGTCTCTCACATATTCTCACTCCTCTTTTCAGCTGCAGTTGTGCAGTCTTTTTCCCCTTAAATATGTTATATCCCAGAGGGTCTCTGGTGGGCTCAGCCCCAGCCAGCAGTGAGTCTGTCTTGGCATTGTCTGGCATGGTCTCTATCAGACACAGGGGAAGGTTCTGGCAGCTTCTCACAGAAGCCACCCCTGCAGCCCCCCCATTACCAAAACCTTGTCATGCAAACCCAATATATGAAAAAATTTAAAAATCACATATAGAGCAGACCTCAGAACTCTCTTACTGGAGCTTGATTTAGAAAAATGAGCATAAGAAAAAAAAACCCAAACAAAAACGCAAACTACAATACCCATATGAAAGGCTAAAGCGGACTTGGATCCTAGATTGCAAAGAGTATGTAGTCAACCATAATGTAATAGTAATGTGATTCTGATTCTACATGTTAATAAAAATGCTTTAAAACGTCTTACAGGAATCTGTGGGAATTGTTGAACCTAACCTTAGGTTTCAGGATAAAATTCAAACTTAAGCTCTGCTGCCAGTAAGGAAAAGGCCTACAAAAAGGCCGTAGCTTAAGCAGCCCATGGGTAGTATATGGGCCTTCAATGCTTCTGACCTCCGTACAAAGCAGTAAATTTCCCTCAACATCATTAATCCTATATAATCCAAATCTCTGTAACAATGCCAATTTTATTGTTTTGATCATTTTCTTGGCAGCAGTGTTAGAACCAGTTAGCTACAAATTACTCTGACTGAGCCTCCAAACACAAATATGTTTATGAACTATAAATTATGTTCAAAGACGTATCACTCCTGCCTTCCCAGAACTATACAAAGTTCATTAAACTGTACATAATATGGTGTTAATGCAGTTTCCTTTGATGTCAATAGAGAAAAACACTAGCCATGTGCTCATTGCACTGGTAGGAATTTTGATGAACTGGGAGCACAGACTGACTGCTGTAGTGCTAAAATGTCTTCCCATGCATTCCAGGGCAAGTCAGTAAGAAAAACAGCATGCAGTTATGTATGTTCTGAGTCAAAAAATGTGCATATTTGGTGTAGTTAGGTTTAACTACTAAGTTCAATTCTGGAGAAAAATGAGAGGCAGTGGGGGTCCAACGGGAAACTCATGCCATCTTAGTCTCATGTATTCATTACTGCCTTTATGGACTCCGGGGGAAAAAATAAACCTAAATATTTCAGTATAAATTTAATCTAATCAGTTTTGGATGTTTTTTTTAGAATGCTATAATGTTTGCCACAGATAAGCACGTTCCTTTCCACTGGAGCCTAGCTTAGAAGCAGCTTTCTGTAGATGTGTACACCCAGTATCATAGACCTTTTCCAGTGAGATTCCCAATGCTCCTGTTCGCAAAAGTAGAGAAGCCTTCATTCAGCCGACTTGTGTTGCAGATTCTGACTGGTAACTCTCAGCCTGTGAGGAGACAACCTGTGGAGCAGGGTGCTCTGAGTCATGCTGGCAGAGCCGGGAACTGAGCAACTACCTGTGCTGGTGTTGGCGCATCCATCATTACAGAATTTGAGGCTGCGTGTATATAGCTGGTTTAAATAATAATTTAAGGTCATAGTCAGTTGGTGGCTGTGGTCATCAACATTGCCTGAAGATCAAGCCACATGGATCTCTTAGAAAATATAGGTAGAGGGGACAAGATACTTATGCTTGAACAGAAATTGTTAAGAAACCAGTTCCCATTTATAATAGATAGGTTATACAGAGGTGTTTTTTTCTCAGTCATGTCTATGATAATTTTTTTTCAAATACTCATGTATAAAGCAGAGAAATTAATATATCCTTTCCTTCATTTTCTTGCAAACTCTTATGGCAGAAAAATGTCTTTTGCAATATGCAGTTTCTGGACTTATTCTTGTGTATATGCTTCCAGATCTAGTTTAGGAGAAGAAGGTGATTTAGGAATTATGCTAATTATATTTTATAGTAATTTATTTCATTGATTCAAGACAAGTGGCATGGTTTCCCAAGGGCAAACATGTCGTACTCAGACACGAGAGGAACCACACAGACCCAGCCCAGTCAGGTAGAGGCCGAGACCCTGAAAAAGGGACCTGTTGTTTATCATCTCATCATATAAATCTGCTTCTGGGAATGACCATGGATTGGAGGATGAAGTAACCACCTCTCCAACCACACTGGTCAAAGGAAAAGACCATCAAACTTTCTCCACCTCAGAAGAAGGAATGACAACAAAAAGAGAACGTTAGGTAAACATAACTTATGTTTACAGAAAGTGCATGAGAACTTAATTGTATTTACAGAAAGTGTGTGAGAACTCCACCACAGAAATGAAAACATCAAAAGACTGCAAAACTCAGGGCGACACAAACATGCCAGACCAACCTAGTGGCCTTGTACAGTGGAGTAAATACATCAGTGTCCAAGGGAAGAGCTACACGTCATCTGTCTGTAAGGCCCTTGACAGGATTTTCTGCAGCATCTAAACTGGAGAGAGAGAAATTTTATGGATAGGCAGTTTGGTGGATGAGGAATTGGTTGAAAGGTTGCATCCAGAATGTAGTGGTTAATGGCTCAGTGTCCCAATAGACACCAATGATGAGTTATGTTTCTTGGAGTCCATACTGGGACTAGCACTGTTTGATTTGACCTATTAGAGCAAGTCCAGAGGAGGCCACCAAGACGATCAGAAGGCTGGAGCAACTCTCCTATGAAGACAGGCTGAGACAATTGCATTTGTTCAGCCTGGAGAAGAGAAGGCTCTCGGGACATCTTATTGAGGCCTTTCAGTACTTCCAGACGGCTTATAAGAAAGATGCAGAACAGACTTTTTAGCAGGGCCTGTTTCAGCAGGACAATGAATAATTGTTTTAAAGTAGAAGAGGGTAAATTAAGCCTGGATATAAGGAAGAAATTTTTTACATTGAAGGTGACGAAGCACTGAAATAGGTTGTACAGAGAGATGGTTGATGCCCCAGCCCTGGAAATATTCAGTCAGTCTGGGCAGAGTTCTAAGTAACTTGCTCTAGTTGAAGATATCCCTGTGTATTGCACGGGGTTGGAATAGATGGTCTTTTAAGGTCCCTTCCAACCCAAAATATTCTATGATTATTCAGAAAAAAACTCAGCATACTATTTATAGCTGGCATTTGATGATTAATAGCACTGTCAGATGGTTCCTCCATTACACAAAGAAGGCACACATGGAGATGGTAGAAGCCTCAGGCCCTTGAGATCAATCCCCTCCCTTTTAAATGCCAAGGTTTTTCTCCCATACTTAACTTTTATTTTACATAAGTAAGGTGCCATCAAAACTGTTTCAGACTAAGTTAGGTGAAATCTCTGAGCTTTCCCACACAGACCCCAGATGTTGAAGCCTAATAGAGCTGTGTTCCATTACCACCTTTGCATTCCACTTGTCTAGAAGGCTGTTAGAAGCATTTAATTATGTTTTTAACACAGTTTTCTCCTGTACATGAGCACTCCGTTCTTAGCACTTCGAAAGGATTTCTGAAACCTAAAAATTCTTCTACGATTGTAAAAAAAAAAAGCTATTTATTCGATGTCTTTGTATGTCCTTCTAGCTACCATCTGCCTGTGTATTGTTTTATTTCCAAAACAAATGATAAACAGATGATATTGTTTCTTCTGCAGTGTTTATTTACATAGGTGGGGCTTGCATTATAAAACTAAATGCTGCAAGCATCCTGTAGTGCACACACAGCTTGATGCTTGCTGCCAAGTCTGACTGTGATTCTTCCGAAGAAATTTAAGTTACAATAAAATAAAATATTTAGCAGATGATTTTAAATACCATGTTTCCTGAACGCTTTAATGTTTCACAGCAGGTCTCAGTACTATAAAAGAGTGCGCAAACTTGTTATTTGCACACACAAATATGCATAATCAGATGTTGATGTTCTCATCTGCAGGACTGCTAAGACGCATTTAATGCATATTTATGGTATGGTGTCTGAAATTATACTGATATACATCTACTTCACATTTAGATTCCAACCTAACTATGCAAAAATCTATCATCTGCTTGAGCGAGTTCCCTACATCTTGGCCTTGGATATATATGGACATGACCTATCTTACTTATCTGACTTCTAGAACAGGTTAATAAAGGGTAAACAGGTCCAAAACAGTGGATAGAACTGTGAGTCTATAACTTCATCTCCATTAATTAAATGCAGGGAAAGGAAATAGATAGCCAGTAATACTGAGACTTCTTAATTTCTTCTTTCTGTCCCTGAAAATAACACAGCTGTGAAATGGTGTATACAAACTCATGTTATAAATCTAGATACCATGTGGACCATCTCATGCAGAGCTGCAACATATTATTTTATAGCAAAGAGTTTGTCATATTATACAGCAATCAATATATTTACACAAAATTTCTAGAGGCATGTACACTTAGACTGGGAAATTTGTACTGAACTGTTCTGATCAGTAGTATAAACAAATAACCTTTTTGAAGGGAAATTCTTATTTGCTGAATAAGGGAGCAGGGTTAGCTCATGAGGAATTTCTGTACTACTGGAAGATTAATGGTGGGATTTTTTTACTGCACTGTGCCATACAGTAATCCACTGCAATTAAAACTGCAACACTGAGAAACACAATTACCAAATTTGACATACATCGAATACATGTATTATTTTGGTTATATTTAAGATAAAAGCAATTTTGTTATTATTTGTATCCAAATTTTAAATACTGCTTAAATGGAACCCATGCAAAAATAATTGTATCAACTCCAGTTCTCTTACAGCTTTTTTAACTCCATGCCCTTAATTTTAATACTGCCAAACATTTGCAATTATTTACCTCTGACTTTCAAATAATCACAATGTACCTTTTTGCACATTTCTTCAAATAAACACTTCTCAGTTTCTTGTCTGCTTATTTACAGTCTGCCCATAATACTGCAAATTGTGGGCTTACAGACTGTTCACATTTCAAAGTGCAATTCCAGCTCCATCATTATATATGTTCAGTCTCAAATTGCCAATTCCTTATGTTTCACTATCAACAAATGGTCAAAAGACAATCAGTCCAATTCCATAAACAATATAACTTCTCCACATCTCCTCTATATCTGCACACACACAAACACACACATTTATGGCAATGACTTTTGCGCTATTTCCTTCCAGAAGGTAGTAAGAAAATTTTATAAATTTGATAATTTTGATAAAAATTATTCTCATTGCCACAGCACTCCTGATGGGGACCATCAAGTCTCGAGATAGCATGGCCACAATTTTTAACTTTCGAGATCCTCTGGAGTCATGGGGCACTTTGGTACTCAGCTATTTTCTCAAACATACGGTAGTGTAACGCAGCTGTAAACTGTCTGATCTTTAGTATTCCATTCTGAAAACATTATCTAAGCTTTATATTAACATTTTTACTAAATAATTATGTGATACGTAGTTAAATAATTTCTTCACTCTGATATTCATCTGCTGTACATCTGCTATCTAACCATAATATACAGGACTGCTAACCCACAACCACAAAAATCAATAAAGTAGAAACAGTAACCAGCCTTATCTTTTTAATACCAGAACTGCATATTCACCCTTATCTGGTCACACAAATGGTAGAGAGGGTTTGAAGCAAGTCATATTTTTTAATTAATATTATTATTATTTTGTTATTACTTTTGTCTGTTCCTGAAATAATAATGGACAGTGTATTCCTCACTCCTTCATAAAGAACACTGCCTCATTTTCTCCACAGAAGAATCTGGGATTCCTGGTGGAAAACAAGTCAACCATAACCCAGCAATGTGCCCTCGTAGCCAAGAAGCCCAATAGTATCTTTGGCTGCATTAGAAAGAACATTGCCAGCAGATCAAGGGAGGTGATCCTGCTCCTCTACTCAGCCCTTGTGAGGCCCCATCTGGAGTGCTGTATCTAGTTCTGGGATCCCCAGTTCAAGAAAAAACAAGGAACTACTGAATATGGTCCAAAGGGGGGTCACAAAGATGATTAGTGGACTGGAGCATCTCTCTAATGAGAAAAAGCTAAAGGAGCAGAGTAGGTTTAGCCTGAAGAAGAGAAGTCTGAGAGGGAATCTTATCAATGTAAACAAATGTCTTAAGGGAGGGTCAAGAGGATGGGGCCAGGTTCTTTTCAGTGGTGCCCAGTGAGTGACAGGACAAGGGGAAACAGGCTCAAATGAAAACACAAGAAGTTCTATATGAATTTGTGGGAAAAAAAATTTACTGTGAGGGTGACAGAGCACTTGAACATGGTGCCCAGAGAGACCATGGAGTCTCCTTGTCCAAAGATACTCAAAACCCTCTTGGATGTGACTCTGTGCAACTTGCTCTAGGTGAACCCGCAGGAGGATTGGACTAGATAGTCTCTTCCAGAGGTCTCTTCCAACGAGTATGTGATTCTGTGATTCATGTGGAGTGCAACAACATACTGTTAAGTAGTTATTGCCTCTGAGAGGGCCTATTTTCAGCAGCAAATTAAGTGAATATAGCTTATGGCTTCTATTAAGCCTGTCAATAGTTAAAGCTTAAGCATCAAAGTGAAAGACACTTGTGAAATACTGATTGTAGTGGAATCAATAGCAATAACCTCACTGACATAAGTGATGTCAGGTTTTCAACCACTATGACATGCAAAATGGCTTTCATTAAAACTACCATAATTATAAGGCTGTTGATGATGCCAAGTCTTAAATTCTTTATTTACTTGGGTTGAAATCTGGAGTAATGACCTAATAAGACTAAGTACTTCAGAATCTTGACTAACAATAAAAATAAAAATATAGTAACAAATAATATATTGCATTTACAGCTATACTTTCAGATTTTAGCTACAGGCTACTGTAAGAGTAATGAGAGCCACAAGTAGAAGATTAATGTCCCCGTTTCTTGTTAGAATGCTCCAGAAGATACAGACAGATGAAGGAATATCCACAGACAGTTTAGCTGATCAGTTTTCCAACCAGCAGATATTCCCTAAGCATGTGTCCTCATTCCAGTGTGCAGACTCTGGGAGTAGACCCCTGGAGGGCATTTCAAAAGTCAAACAGGCTTCATGGAATGGCTGATATAACCGTATAGAAACCAGCAGGTGATCTATGATTTGGAATGAGTCCAAGATTTTTTATTCATGGGACAGTGGAACTCAGGAACATGGCAATTAATAAATTCTACCTGGAAGGATATCTGGACTGCATGAAGACAAAACATTATTTTATTCTCTTTTGGATCATGACTCTGATGTTATCTAGCAGGGCAGAAGTTTTTTCTTTTGTTTTGATTTCATTTCTGCCCTAACAAATGCAGAAAACAGCTCTTTCCTTCTGTCAGATATGAGTTATGACAATTCATCAGGAGTGAAAAGCTCTAGCTATGCTAATCTGAAGCTTCTGACATTCACACTTTTTCTTTAAGGACCGGGTGCTGCAGTCCACAGTAGCATGGTCTCCAGCATACATGTTCCTTCTTATACTGCAGACAGTGTAGATCTGGTACTGAAGAGTAGTGAGTTCTCAGGACAGATGCCTTTTCCTTTGGACCTTCAAATTCCTCCTTAAAAGGCACCTCTATGGTACTGTATTAAAAAAAACCCACAGTCTGATAGTGGCTGTAGAAGGCCACTGGGTTGGTCAGGCAGGACTTTACCTGGGTGAAGCCGTGCTGGCTGTCCCGAATCACCTCCCTGTCTTCTACGTGCTTTAGCAAGGCTTCTAGGAGGATATGTCCCATGGCCTTCCCAGGCACAGTGGTGAAGCTAACAGGTCAGTAGTTCGCAGGATCCTCCTTTCTACCATTTTTTAAAGATAAGTACAATGTTTCCCTTTCTCCAGTCACTTGGGGCTTCACCTGACTGCCATGACTTCCCAAAATCATGAAGAGTGCCTTGACAACTACATCAGCCAATTTCCTCAGGACTCTGGGTGCATCTCATCCGATGCTATAGACTTATGTACATTTATGTTCCTAGGTGGTCATGAATCTGATCTTTACGTTAAGTGGGAGGGACTTTGCTCCCCCAGTCCCCATCCTGCTGTCCATCCACTCGAGCTGGGGGAAGAAAGTGAAAGGAGCAAGGACTTTCACAGTGATGATGTTTGTATTTCCAAGTAACTGTTACACGATGAAGCCCTGCTTTCCTGGAGATGACTGATTCCCTGCCGATGGGGAAGTAGTGAATGAATTCCTTGTTCTTTTGTTGTGTGCCTGGCTTTTGTTTTATCTATTAAACTGTCTTTACCTCAACTCAAGATATTTCTTGTCCTTGTTCTTCTTATCCTCTCCCCCATGTCCCTGGAGGAGAGTGAGCCAGTGGTGATGTGGGGCTGAGCAGCTGGCTAGGGTTAAAACACAACTATCTATAAACTGTGCACACATTGTGTCTGTGCTAAAATATCCTACTAGTCTTGCTCTTTTTTTTGATCCTTATATAATGTGATGTCTTTAAATTTTAAGCTCTATAGAGCAAGGGGGTTTTGTGAATGGGTCAGTAAGTGTAGTACCATTTTGGTGCCAATTAATACCTTCTACCACAAGAACAGATTCAGCAGAGTCCCTTGTGAAATAACGAGTACTTGGCAAAATTCAACATATTCCCATCTGTCACATACGTGTCTCTTTCATATAAATAACAGTGTGTGTGTGTATGTTTGTGCAAGTGAAATTTTATAGACAAACACACACACATTAGTCTCAATAAGGCTGATTCCTCTAAATCTTGTTGCAAAAAAAGTGGTAATAGATGATAATAATAATCTCATAAGAAGTCAAGAATTTATCAGTCCTGAAACTCTTCTGAGAGTCTTTACCCAAAGACTTAATTCTCAGAGTTCATTCTGATCGTTCTCAACCAGAACATATGGCTACATCCGAATATGTTTATATATATATACCTCACTTCCTTCTGCAAGTGAGACAGGATACATTTCACTGATAGAGATACATTTCATTTCCTTCGCCACGTGGCTGAGGGGCCAACAAAGAGGGGTGCTGTACTGGACCTTGTTCTCCCCAACAAGAAGGGACTAGCGGGGAATACAAAGCTCAAGGGCAGCCTTGGCTGCAGTCACCATGAACTGGTGAAGTTTTAGATCCTTAGGGTGGAGAGGAGGGCACACTGCAACCTCCCTACCCTGGGTTTTACCCTGGGTTTAGGGAAAGCAGACTTTAGCCTCTTCAGGGATCTACTTGGCAGAGTATTGTGTGATAAAGCGATGAAGGGAATAGGAGCCCAAGAAAGCTGTGAGAACTTCATGGAGTTTGACAAGGCCAAGTGCAAGGTTCTGCACCTGGCTCAGGGAAATCCCAAGTACGTATACAGGCTGGGCAGAGTATGGAGTAACAGAAAAGCCCTGAGGAGAAGGACTTGGGGTTGTTGGTGTGAGAAAATTTCGACATGACCTGGGAATGTGAACTCACAGCCCAGAAGGACAACCGTGTCCTCATCTGCATCAAACGGAGGACGAGGGAGGTGTTTCTCTCCCTCTACTCCTGTTACATGAGACCCCATCCGGGTATTGCATCAAGCTCTGGGGTCTCAAACACAAGAAGGACAGAGACCTGTTAGAGCAAGTCCAGACGAGGGCCAAAAAGGTGATCAGAGGCCTGGAGAACCTCTCCTATGAAGATAAACTAGGATGGTTGGGATTGTTCAGCCTGATTCTTCTAAATCTTGTTGAAGAATTGTGGTGGTTTGAACCTGAACTTGATGGACAGTCATTTAGACCAATAGCGCTTCTCAAAATTTACATACATAAATCCCGTGGAGATGCGGGAACTCTCTCTTGCTTCCGGTCCTGGGACAAGTTACAGGGCTGCCCGCTCAGCCTGGCGGGGGCCGGGTTGGGCCTGACCGGGCCTGACTGTGGAGGCCCGGCAGGGCCGGGGCCACGGCCCTGCTACGTCTTGGCTCAGCATGGGCCAGGCCACGGCCCGTGGCTCTGTGTGGGGCAGCATGAACTCCCCCCTTCTCCCCAGTGAGGCAAAACGAACTGAAACTTTACACCAGAGACCAACTCCGGCCACTGCCCAGCAGAGATCATGTGACCAACCAGCTGCAATGCCCAGACCCGGATAAGAGTAACCCCTTCAGTGCTCTAAGTTCCTCACAAGAAATGCATCCTGCAACATCAATCCTCTCCCAGGTCAGAGGAAATGGAAAGGCAAAGGCACGTGAATAAATACCATGATAGTGACACCAAAGTCAGTGAAGAAGAGAGAACTGAAACCCAGAGAGAGAGAGGGGATAGAGGAGATGCTTTTAAAACCTGAAAGCTGAAAATCTTTTGTAAAGCTATGTTGATGGACTATGATACATCAGAGAACCCTTTTGTAATTTCATGAAAGCATGGGGGGGTGGAGCGTTCAAACTGCCACAAGCAAAGATGTTTGTGCTGAAATAAGTAAATGTTGAAGTAGCTGTGATCCANAGACTCCTCTCCCTAAGTGAACTGATGAAAGACTATTACAGAGGTGGTAAACTGACTGAAATAATCCTAAATTTGTGTCTTTATGTTGTAAGTGGGAGGAGGGGGGAGGATGAGGGGAGGAGAAGTGTTCTGAAGGTTTATTCTCACCCTTAATATTTTCTCTTAGTTCTGTTAATAAACTTCTTTATATTCTTTAAGTTTAGAGCCTGCTTTGTATTCCTCCTGATTCGTATCTCACAGAAGGTAAGAAATGCGAACAAACCCACTACAAGAACTGAAGAAGAAAAGGCTCTGAGTAACATTACAGCAACATTTTATTTCCTAAAGGGGACTAGAAGAAAGCTGGAGAGAGACCTTTTACAAGAGCATGTAGTGAAGTTATGAATATTCTATCCCTGGAAGCATTGGACAGGGCTTTGAGCAACCTGGTCAAGTGAAAAATATCCCTGCCATGACAGGTGGGTTGGAACTAGATGATCTTTAGGGTCACTTCCAACCCAAACTATTCTGTAGTTCTATGACATTTCTTGATATAGAACTATCCTTCCACTAGGTTGAAATCTTTTTATTCCCAGTTGTCAAGGGATTAAAATATGAGCATTTCTAGTGCAATTAATAGAATAAGAAACTCATGATTTGGCTTTAATAACATTTTTTAAAAATTATTTTTCTTTTTTCACAAATCCACCCTGTCATATTCCATCACACATATCTGTCCAGTGGTAGCAAAGCCTTGCAGAGGCTCTTAGTCGTGACTTAATGCAAACAGCATTAAAACCAATAAAGTAGAATGCAGCATACAAGAAATAATTCCATCCCTAAAGCTATAGCTATCATTTAATGTAGCATATGGCTAACAGAATTGGAGTAAAATGCTAATTTTCCCTCTGTTGACTTTTGCAGAATATCAGAGACGGCAATGACCTATATTTAGAGAACACAAGGAGTCACAGTCATTGGTGATGTTTGTCTGCTTGTATGAGTCAAAATCAAATCAGAGCTGTAAGTGATATGGGAAAATGGGTGGAGGAAGAAAAGCTAGTGCTTTTCAATTTTTCAAATCTGCATTTCAAGCAACTAATGTTATTATCATTATATGATAAATGTCATCTGTCTGTCTAGATTACAAAAATTATTTTTTTAAAATAAGAAGAATGACGACAAAATGGGGTAGTTCTTTTCTGAAGTGCATTATAAGGATGTTTCTTTGGTTCTATAGCCCTCCTGTTATTCGAGATTTCACTTCAGGTTTTTCAATTAAAGATGTACATTGATTGCAAGCTAAATTTACTTTAACATGATGCCTTTCATCTGATTTTATGATAAGCATTGATTTTTATTTAACATCTACTGTTTGGTTTCAATAAAACTAATAATGAATGTTGTTGATGCACGTTATTTATATTAGACCTGAGTTTCATAGCTTGGAGACTTTGTTGAAGACGTGTGCTATGTTAATAAAAATTCTGACTTGCTCATCCAGTTCAGTTGTCAGGTATGGAAATGTTCCTGCTGTTGCCAGAGCAACTTTAAGATTACAGCTTTACACTGGAGGGTGCAGGTATTTCAAAAAGAATGTGTCTGTTTATCTGCTGTTTGACTTTTTGAAGTGGCATATTAATCCCTTGCATTTTATTTATTTATTATTTGCTTTTGCTATAGCATATGACTGCAAAGTCACAGGCACCCTATCGAGCAGGTAGATCATGTGGATATGTGCAACTCCCTTCAGGGGTGTTCTCACTATACAAGCCTCGTTTCACCACATTTATATTGTGCCATTAGAGTTGCACATACCCACATCGTCTACCAGCTCAATACCTTTCAGCCTGAATTGTGGCCATCCAGATGCTGGCAGGAAAATCTGAGATAATCAATAGCTTCTCTAGATTTTTTTTCCCAGACACACACAGCTGATCTAGAAAACTTCTACTCTGTTTTCCCTTCTATGGCTGGAGCCAAACACAGTAAAGGACCAGGGATCATCCATAGAAGAGAAGGTTCTTAGAGTGTCTGCTCCAGGACAGAGAGGTAAACTTTTTCAATCATGATGCTCAGAAAGGAAATGTAAGGAATAACATTTCAAGAGATCCCTTGGGTTGGGATTCTCTCAAACCTTAGAGATAAGGTGCCATGATTATATGATTTGACCAAAGAGAATTTCTATCTATTCTATCCTGTAGAAATCATGTAACAAAAACACACTGTAGCACCGCTCTCAGGTTTCTTTGTCCTGAAGGCCCACGTAAATTCATGAGAGTCTAAATCATGCTTTCAGTACTCTAGTGTAAATCACGAACAATTTCACTGGAATGTCAGTCCAGTTACAAGTAAGACACACTGAAAATGCAAAAACTGCTCATAAACTAAGTTTTGCAAAAAAATCTTAAATCTTTTTTATCTGTTGTGAATAAATTTCATATAAGACATAGTAATTCAGTGTTCACGTATATTGTACATAAATTATTATTTGGTAATCATTTGTTTGAACTATGATTAGGCACTGTTTATAAATCAGAAGGTACTATTTGACTGTCCTAATACAAGAATGCGATTTAGTAGACCAGATACCAGAGAATGACAGCATCTGAACATGTGAATTTTCAGGTAAAAGCCACTAATGAAAAATTGCTGATGATTTCAAATTGTACAAAAAATGTCATTTTTAAGCTACGTCCTTGGAAAAAGATGAATCAAAAATAAGAATAAAATTAATTTTGAAAAAAAAATTGTTAAAAAGGCACCATAAGCTGTATCAGAATATTTGGTTGATAATAAATATGGATAAAATTATCCCATTAATCTATGGCTAATTTTATGAATCTGTAAGCTTTGTAAAAATGTATTGCTAACAAAGTGGACATTGCTTTAGAAAAAATGAGACTCCAGTAAAACTCTACTTGATGATATGAGTTTCTTTGAAGTACAAATCTGAGTTTGACATATCCAGACTATGCTTAAATAAAACAAATGCAAAAAAAAAAAAAAANTATATACCTTCTTTTGCTTTGGTTTTTTTTTTGTGTTCTATTTTTTCTTCTTTAAGATGATTGACCTAATGGTCATTACTTTCATTATTTTACTCATCTTAGAGGACCGTTCTTTATTTTGAAGTCTTTCTCTGTTTAGAATACAGAGTCCTAGAGGTCACTTATGATGAAAGCATCTTTGAACATACAGTATCCACAGACACAGAAGGATTAGAAGTGTCATTTCTAGAAGTACATATCGACAGAAGACTGCTATTTTTTAGTCTAATTTTGTTTTGAGAAACTGTTTAATACAGCACTGTCTATCAAGTGGATATAGAGTGCCTAAATATGAAAGATAATTTGAAAGCACTCGATGTCAGTGCTATGTCACTTACCAATTACAGTATATTGAAAGCATTCTGAATGACATATGTTCACATTTTTTCAACAAAGATACTGTAAACAGAGATATGTATCTGATGAACTGTTTTTATCTGCATTTTCTTAGAAAACAAGTTCATGTAGTGATCTGTCTTCATGTGTTTACATGTGCTTGTCTGTCCCACTGCACGTCATTTATGAAAAATGTTTTTGAGCTTACTGGCAGATTTGAATCAATAAAGAAAAAACTACATAAAGATAATGAAGTTCCCCGAAGTTTTGTGAAAATAAGCAGTGGAGTAAAGAAAAGAAATTCAGTGAGTTCAACAGCTTTCTATTAAACCACAGAGAGCATATATTTATAAATGCCCCAGTCAGTGAGTACGGCAACACTCAATGCTTGCAGGTCACAAATCTGAAAAAAACAACAAACACCTCATTAGTACCATGCCCACGAAGCAACTTTTTTATAGCTTTTGTGAACATTGTTCTATGAGGAATACTACATTTGCAAAACTCTTGTGACTATAGTCTGTTAAATGCTTCATTCTCAGTTTTCCAACAAAAGAAATATATGTGAAGTAAAAGTGTGCATATATGAGAATAATTTATATAGACATGTAACTGCATGCATGCACATGTCAATACAAAACTTGAAGCTGAATTTTTTATGAGTTCCAAATTGGATTCCAGGATTTCTCTATTACTTTACTGCCACATATAAGTGTGGTGGCTTTATAATTTCTATTTTTATTATCATAATATTTATGGAAACAAATTATTCCAGAAAAAAGAGCAACTTCACCAAATACTGATCTGCACAATTTCCTTCTTATTTATATTGGCTTTTTTCTTTTTACTTATTTTCCTGCCACAAGGCCATGATCTAATTGTATGATGTTTGTAAGCACACAAGCCAAACATGAAACCACTTGAAACATAATATCCACTTCAACAGCCTGACATCTGATTAAAAAAAAAAAATAAAAGCAGCTTTGAATTAAACAAATTAATCATTTATAACTCTTTTAATAGACTCTTCAGTTGGCCTTGAAGGGCAGTTCAAAATAGTAAAAGGTGTGTGATATTACAAAAGAATCTCATTCTTTTTCAATACTGAAACTATTCTGGAAAAAATTAGCTGAGTAGTAAAGGTTTCATTTCAGATCAAACCAGAAAAATGATGAAATCTCCTTTTTTCCAGTAAAGGAACAATCCAAAAGGAGTATTTATAAGACTTCGGATGTCCTAACCCTAACCCTGTATAAATAGATACATGGACATGGAGATATATGTATACATACACACAAATTTAAAAGATCTTGACAGGCCGGTAACTGAATGAGTGTTCAATATTATTAGTGAATTAACATTATTCTAGATAAAATCCTGAAAAACACCCAAATGCAAATGTTCTCAAGTGAGGTGTTTGCATTTTAGAATTTCTAGAAGTGAAGTCACTATGCTAAATGACTTTTTTTTTTTGTAAAATTGGTCAATTATTTTAATCCTTCAGCAGAGATATGAACTTCTGAGAATCTGATATTATTTTTCAGAAATATATTTTTAAAGTTATTTATCACCATGATCTTAAAAAGTATTTAGGACTCAGCTCCTTTTCCAAGGCCTGATACATTGTAGTAGGTTCAGTTAAAGACCATGGGAGCAATAAGATACCTACATAGAGTTTGGTGTCTGAGTTTTACTAAAATAAACAAATACTTGATAAATAAAGTTTGATTCAGTTGCCACAGAAAGGTATCTAATGCTGTTTGAGATGCAATGGGGTGTTGTATCCTGACTGTCACTCCAGAGGAGTGATATAGTTGGAGATCACAGTCCTTCGAAGAAATAACATTTTGGTACCTAAATAGGGGTTCTACAGGCTGGAACAGAATCTCACCCCTTACAGCTTGGTAGGATTCACTGCATTATTAGATTTTCAGCACAATATCCTCAAAGAAATTGTACTGATCTCTATCAGCCATGCCAGCCTTGTCAAGTGCTAACACCATATGACTTATCTCAGACTAGTTATCCTCTGTTCTGGGATTCATTGCACTACTTCAGATAATAAAATTGTAGACATCTGCATGTGAGCTAGTCACAGCAGTGTCAGTAAGTAATTTAGGCTACAAATTATCATCAACAGAAGTGTCTGTACTAAGGCCCGTGTTTTAGAAGTTCTGGCTTTTATCATTTGACTGCATTGATAGGGTGGCCAACCGATCTGTGGACATATAAGAGATGTCATATGGGTCCCAGGTACAAAAATCTTTTACTCTTCAGAGACATACATATAAAATAGATTTATATATACATGCCTCAGTCCTAGCCTTTTCATGCTCAGGAAGGTAGGTGCCTATGTCAATTGTGGGTCTGAATGCTCAATTCACCAGCAATTAAGTTTTAACTGGAATTAGAGCCCTAGTTTGAAATTACTGGGAGCTAGCTGACTATGCCTTAAAGCTTTGGCTGCTAAAATCTCTGTTATACATAGAACCTGGAAGACAAGCACAAAGCAAGGAATAATTGGCTATGTCTCGCTCAGTCGACCAGAGGCAGAATTGATGATGTCTGAGACTGCTAAATAAAAAAACCAGGGACCTATCTATCTCTGCTCCTCATGCCAGGTGTCACAAAGTGACTTAAGAAGTTATATTGCTTAAGGACATACCTCTTCAGAGCTGACAAGAGAAAACTGGAGAGGAAACTGAAGTCCTTGACACCTCACCATACACACTGCTTTCTGTTATCTCATTTCATGGCAGTGTTGTGAATTTCCGTAACATTCTGTGTCTCTCCCTCTAAAGGCCTAGCCATCAGCTAGACAAGTGTGGATATAAACTAGTTGATAACTACTTGGCCTCAAGGAGAGAGGTTGGTCTTTGACTCACTTTTATTAAGCAGTTTAGGCAAAGAGCCATTTCTGTCTTTAATCCATTGCTTTTTAATGTGGACCAGAACATTAGTAAGACAGCAGCTTCTACCAATCTTCTCTATGAACAAAATGTCTCCAGGGAAAAAGACTGAAAACAATCTTCTGCTTTTTTAACAGTCACAGAAGGTTATACTTACAAAATGTTCATGTAATTGCACAAAACATGAGATTCTAATTCTTCTTTCTCTTTCACTGATGATTTTGCCAGACAACTTTGCTAGCTTCTATGGAAATTTCCTCAGCAAATTTCACAAGCTAATTTGTGAAGAGAATCAAAAGACTGAACAGCACAATATTGGAATATAAATTGCAAGAAAAAATCTATTATCTTTTCAGATCTTCTGCTTAAATTTTCAGATGCAACACTTACACCCTGATTCTGAAGATGCATTGCAAATTTGCTTTCTCGTAATTATGAGCTGTTAACTAGTAATTGTGCTATGTCAGTTCAAAGCCACTTCTCTAATCAGATCTTGCTGATTCTTATTATGTATTCTTTTCTGCTACCACAGTTATGGTCACATTTGTGATCCATATTGTCCACAAAAATGATTTCATGGTCATTAAACTTATTTAATTTATTAATACAATTATAAGAGGTATCGTCTTAATACTTCCAAAACAGTGGGCTCAGATTCCTGGCGTTTCTCAGACTTCCTTTTGTTACACTTGCTTTCTGCTTTTGCTTAAAGCTGCTCTTCTATCTGTTTCTACAAAAACTCATGTAATCAGGTATTAAACATCACGTATTTTATTAACTGACATTATATTACATGTTCTTAGCTTGGCACATTCTTTAAAACATTAGAAAATGCATTTTGTAAAAAAGGACTGAGTACTTCAGTAGTAGAAGTAGCAGCCACTCTATTAAGTACAGAAGTGATTCAGTAGACAGTAAATATAAGTGCACATTTCTTTGTTGTCTTGGGTTCTGAAGAGCTTCCAGTCTGACCACATTGATAGAGGAGAAAATATAACTTAGAAAACATAAATTATGTGATAACGGCAAAAATACGGGGTTTGTTTCTTTTCTTAGTATGGGATGAATATATGGATAAAAAAAATAACAAAACCAAAACACTCTGGAAGGAAATGGAAAGTAGGGACTATGTGGAAAAGAAGAAAGATCAAGTAATGAAGTTGATGTGAAGAGACTGAAAGAAAGGTGAAGCAAAAGTACCAAGTCACTGCAGTTCTAGGAAGCTATCTACACAAAAAAAGTGTCCTCACACTGTCAGCCTTTCATGAAATATTGGAACTGACTGAGGAGGTACTGTGGCTTAGATTATCCTTGATGATGTACCAAACAACCAAATAAACAGTCACTCTGTACCTTCCACAGGTTACTGACATGCAGCAGAGGGAAAATCCAGAGCTGTTTCCTGTAGAAAACTTGGCCAAAAATGAAGTTAAGGGGGAAAGTGTAAATGTAAAGGAAGTGGGAAGCTTTTCAGAAATTATGTGACAAAAAAAGAATACTCTTTTTTTATAGACAGAGTTTTGGGCAAGAGTTTTACCTCTCAAGGTGCTTAATTTCTTTCTAATTTCTGACGTAAAATGTCCTTGGTGTGCGAACTTCTTCAATCTATGAAGATGGACTGAGTATGCTGTCCTCCAGTACCCATGCTTTCAAAATTATTTGAGTGCTAGAGTCTGAATTCATCAAGACCCTGTTCTTTCAAAATTCTGTAAATTCAGTTCTAGATGGCCATCTCATATTCACTGCACAAAGAGACTCACAAATTAATTGATTCAGTAATAATCATTACTTGGTCCAGGTGGAAACTTTCTTATTTAAGTTTAGCTAAAATGTAGTGGGAACAAGTAGCATCACTTTTCTTTTGCAATATCCAGAACTGCAAGAAAATACTTGTCATATTGGACTGTAGAACAGTTCTTTTTTTTTTCCATACCACTTGTCTGTTCCAAATAGACAAGTCTTTTCCTCAAGTTTTAACTAGAGAAAGAATATGTTCACATTCTTCTCTAAATATTATACCTATTAGGATTTGCTTTTGTAGATGTAGCTTAAATATTTTCAAAAAAATAAGAACTGCAATATGAATATACAATATAATTTCTTAAACCTTTGTCTACTAGGCTATGAGAGCAGAGGGAGGTACAACTTCCTCTTCTGTCACAGTCTAGAAGAGAAACTGTTTTAAGTATCTAATCCCAGAGTAATATTTAAGACTATGAAACTGGTAGAACCCCTAAAAGCTTTATAAGTTAAAATGCATTTTCATCAGCACTCCATATTTCTTACATAAGGTGGCTTATGCTTCTTTATGTTGTATTTTGTATGTCTCATTTTTTGGTATTCAAATTTTTTGAGTGCCTGAGTTTGCTGTAGAGAAATCAGAAGACAGAGACATGTTGGAAGTTTGGCTCATTGTTCAAATACCAAATCCATTTAACCTCTAATTCTCAGGAACTGGTTGCACAGAAGGTATAGTCACAAGCATCTATCAATAGTATGATTAATATAATCATTCATAAAGATTTCTTCATACACATAATGCAATACCATGTGTATACACTGCAGATTCATTTTCAAGAGCTTTCTTTTCCATTCATCAGTGGTTTAACAATGTACAAGTCGGTGGTGCCTCTAAATAATTGTGGGTGTTTGTTTAATTTTTACTAGATAAGGTATAATTAATGAGCAAATTCTTTTTATTTTTTGTGGGGAGAGAGGCATGTTGGTATTTTAAAGACCAGTGTGTGAGCCATGGGACAGTGACAGGATAAATATCAGGAGAGTTCATTTGTGTGTGTTTCGAGGGAAGGAAATTACAAAATTCTCTGTCTCTTACTACTAAAAAAGTGTGCAAAATTATGCATCAGAAAGCAGCTTCAGAAACAGCAGGAATTAAGGTATAAAGGGAAACAAGAGATGGGAAGAAAGACATGAATGGTTTCCCTGTAGTCAAGCATGGTAGTAAAACCATACAGGAGAGAGCAGGACAAAAAAATTTAAGTAATATATGGGATGATAAACATTTAAGATAAGATTCTTATTTGTAATATTAGTGTTGACCCCAGAAGAAGTAAGGAAAACTTTAATGTGCTCTGTTTCACACGATTTGTATTAACTTTACAAAGGCTAGTACTCCCTGGAATAGTTACTAAATAATACTTAATCACAGCTGTAACATTTACACTATTCTCATATATTTAGACACTAGTAGAAGACATTTACTATTATAAAAGTATTAAAATTTGAGCTACTGACTCGGAGTTTGGGGGCTTTTGGGAATGGGTGATATTGAAAATGAGCATTTGAACATTATTTTCTCTGTCACTTTATTTTGTTCTTGCTGTCTTAAAGATTTGAATACAAAACTGTAGAACATTATCTAAAGCATGGAAGTTGAACAAGTTTTTAAAAAGTATATATTTCTCTGGGTCACACAGTATTAGCTTTTGAGTCAAATCTGTTGCATGATTGCTTCGCACTTCATTCTTCTATGATATAAGTGCTGTTCTCCTGACATAAATGAAGTTTCATGTCTCCATTCTGCAAGAAACTCCACTGAGTTGGACTCCCGTGCCCACATAAAGCCAAAGGTCTGATGAAAGTCTTGGTTAAGGAAATTGCCCCGGAGCTGGGAGAGGGAAATTGAACTACTTATATAAAAGAATTTGGTTATGAGAGCTCTTCTTCAAGCCACTTGGTCTTGTCAGGGTTAGCTATCAGAGCTATCAAGGTTTTAGGGGTTTTAATGTCATATAAACCCTGTATATGACAGAAGATTTCATACCTTTTTCTCAATGACAATCCTATTTCTACAGATATGAGCATTTTTCATAAGCAGAAAATATCTCCTAGTTGTGAGGCTCCACTACTGAGCATACAGCTCAGACTGCATCTGGTAAAAAACCAGCTGCTTCACAGGATTACTGTAGAAATTATCCAGAAAAAATATTACGTTGTTGCAAAGACTGAGAAAATCGATGAATGTTTAGGCTTCACTATACAGCCGGAATAACTCTCAAATATCCTTTTAAGACAAGACTCCTAGGATATAGCAGGACTAAGAACTCATAGCATCATGAATCCACGAGCAACACTTTCTGAAGCACTGAGGAAGAGAGGGTATTTTGAAATTAGTGGATAAGCACAACATTGCCAGATCTTCACCAGAACATATTGCTCCTGAGGGAATCAAGGGATCAATATTCAAGCTGACCACTTTCATAAGTAACAAATTCTTGAGAATTCTAGGGTTTCAGCAGTGCTCCTGTCATGCCTTACTTATTACAGTGATTACTAGAAAACACTTCTTTGATGCCTTGGGTATCAACTGTCTACCTGGACTGTGAAGATTCTGTGGGATCACACGCTGCTATGCTTCAAGAACCTGAGATATGTCCTAGGGAGATGGATTGTAAAGGCTCCTTCTGCCCTGTTTGATTATTTGTCAAGCCCTTGGGTAAGGACCACTTAGTTATTAAAAAAAGACTAAAAAACTGCTTAGCTGGGAATATAAAACACATTGTCATGTCTGTCACTGCAATCAAAAGCAGATGAGTACAGAGCACCAGGCAACCTGGGATGATACTTCCACTACGTATTTTTCTAGGCTTCAAGTCTTTGCAACAAAAGAACTCCTTGACCCAAAAATTGTTTTCACGTTTTCAGTAATTTTCAGTGAATTTCTTCAGTAGGAACTTGTTCAGTCTCTCTCAAAATGCATGAAAACATTCAGCATTTTTAACAGGGAATTTTGTACTTAGATGGCACCTTTCGTAAAAAATCTAGTAATTCTTAACCCAGAGAAAGCTGAAGAAAACATGAAAATAGATAAATAAAGGTATTTATTCACAAAAGCCACTGTGATTTTTTGCTACACATCATAGTAGCAAAATAGAGGTATAGGTGAGAAAGGGAAGGAAAAACAGTTAATTTACTAGTTAGATTAATAAGGAAGTTCTTGCTTGCAAAATTTCTTGAAAAAACATCCATAAATATCTTTTTTTTAGATGCCTTGGATCTTAGAGACAGCAACATTCTAAGGGAGAAAGTCTCCCATTCATAATCCTTCCATTTGTCTGCATTTATTTAACATTTTTCTCCAAAGCAAGTTTGCTTATATTTCTCTGAGACAGCCCACCCATTCTCCTTAATTGAAATCTGGCCCACTTTCAAACTTTCTTACAAAGGTGACTATTTCTTTTTTATAAAAGGTATCACTTCCTCGACTTGACTTACCAGTTAACCTCAAGTTATAAAAGTCTTCCTTCCTCTTTGTGACATGACGTACTTACATGCTCAATTATGACTCTAATTCTGGCTCTTATTTCTTATTTGCAGAGATAAACCCACATATTTTACTTCTGGCCTTCATCTGACATCATGCATGAGTGTTTGTAATGATTGTACCATTTGTCAAGCTTGTTGTGGAAAAATTTAAAATGCATTTTGAGTGGACTTTAATACTTAGACGTACAGACTGTTTGCACTCTGTTACAGCATCGCACTGAAGGATTACAAATTCTGCCACATGGATTAAAATTTTTCCCAGTACCATTAGAAAGGAGTTATGGTAAATGTTAAGATCATCCTAGTTTTTAGTTTCATGGCTAAATCCGCAGCTGCTGTGTAGTAATTTGGTCTTAAACCGGTCTATTATTAAGTCATTCACACTGATAGTGAGAACATCAATGGTTCCTTTGTAGCTTGTGCAGCCAAAAATAAATTGATCAGAAATGTAAAACAACATATTCTGGAGCATAGAAGGACCACTTCTTGACTGAGTTAGAAAAATACATCTCTGTTATGCTGTAATTTCATCCCCTGCTTTCCTTCTCACCATTATTAACCAAAATGGGAGAAAGAAAAGAGAGAAGAGAAAACACAAAACACGGAAATTGCATAAAGGAAGGTTTTGCCAAGGAGAAACATTCAAAATATCATATTAATACTATTAAATTAAATTAAATCTACCAAAAGATAATTTAAAAATTTTAAAATCTTTCATACCATTCTTTCATTACTTAACAGATCTATTAAATGTTGCTCGAGAGAACTGAAAGGAAGAAAATAAACTGAAACAGGGTCTGGATATACACTGGTCTGTACGGCAGTAATATCTGTTAGAATACAGTGACGATTTGTTTTCAGCTGGCAACAATACTGACATGTGATGTGTGTGGCCCCTGCATATATGTAAGTTCATATGAAAAAATACATCCCCTCCTCCAAAGACTGATTCTGAGAAAACAGTCCATCCACAATCATTCTCATCACTTTTTTCACAATCATAAGGTTGTTCTTTCCTCCATACATGTCACAGAAGCCAATGAAGCTTAACGAGGAAAAAATGAGAATAAAATATGAATCAAGGGCTTCCAGAACATGTAGACTTGTTCAGAAAATGTGACACTTCATCTGTACTCAGTGACAACTGAGCAAAAACTAGCAGAAGCTGGAGAAGAAGATTCCTCCCCTTGACACTAGATATTGGCCAAGTCCTTAAGAAATTTCTACTGAAATAAAATACTAGTTAAATCCATAAGTAATAAAACCTTAAGTAAGGATCTATCTTGAGCAGTCGTGTTGATATATGATCACAAGCACGCACACAGACTTCCAGGGCATGTTAACACGATCAGTATCTGAAAATGCCCTAACTGGGGAAATATAAAATAAAATATTATGAAAATGAAAGTAATTTTAGCTATTTCAGGTAACACCAACAAGTATACTCAGCAAGGCTCTTAGTAAAAATGATTACTTTAAGAGAAAGTTTAAGTGGAAGCAACTACCACTTGAATAATGCATGATTCTGGTAATTGTGTAGAATCAGTCTTTCATTGTCCAATGTAATTTAAACATGGGGTATAAAATATGTAAAAAGCCACTGAAATTACTGGCATGTAGAGCAACCTGATGATTTTCAAACTCAAAAGAAATATATAAGTCACTAAATATGAAGCATTATATTTTTCATATCATACATATTTTATTGATGCATTATAGAAATAAGAAAACCCTTAATGCAAATTACACAAGTAACTAATATTCCGTATAAAACAGATTAGTATGTTGTTTAAAAACTTAAAATTCAAATATCTGAATGACTTTTATTCCCCACATATTTTGCACCTATAACAAGAGACATAGGAAAACAGCTTTCATAATACTTTTTCAATTTTCTTTGATACAAATTATTGTAAAATTGTTGCACAAATTATTTTACAATAAGCAAAAAATCAGCTACTTTTTTGATAAGTCCTTTGAGATCTCTCCACTGAATCTGATCTTCTTTAGCTGAATTTGATCTACATGTGTAGAATCTCTGCATAACAAATCTCTCAAGGTTAAGAGAGATCCAAAGAGAGAAGCTTTATTCTTTACACAAGGTTATTGATTTCAAATATAATCCCTTTGGTCTTAATTGCCTTTTCAAAATTCTCTTCCTAACATTTTCAGAAGAAAATTGCCCACTTTCTTCAGAGTTGTGGGTCCCATCTAATTCAGAATATGCTGTGATTATATTTAGGATATGTATTCTAATATTTTATATATAAAAACATTCTATCAATATACTAGAATAGTTTCCATTTTCTGCTGGATGCCAAGGGTAGTATGGTGTCAGGAGAAGACAAAAAAGGCTGAGGTACTTAATGCCATCTTTGCCCCTGTCTTTAATACCAAAACCAGTTGTCCTCAGTATACTCAGCTCCCAGAGCTGGAAGTTAGTGGCCCCATTAATCCAGGAGGAAATGGCTAGTGATCTGCTATGCAAATTAGACAACCATCCAACTATTGGCCTGAATGGGATGAACCCAAGAGTAATGAAGGAGCTGGCAAATGAGCTCATCAATCCACTTTCTGTCATTTACCAGCAGTCCTGGTTATCTGGAGAAGTTTCCCAGAGAGGTGGTGGAGTCTCTGGAAGTGTTAAAAAAGTGTCTGGATGCGACACTTAGGGATACAGCTTAGGGATGATTATGGTGGTGTGAGGTTGGCAGTTGGAGTAGATAACCTTGAAGGTCTCTTCCAACCTTAATTATTCTGTGATTTTGTGAAAAGTGAAATACGAATAATTTTTTTTTGGTCATGTAGCAGAATACCATACAGGTATATTTAGAGAAATTAGTATTTTGAGTAAATGAAGTTCACTATGCACTTTTTTATTTGCTTGGGTTTTTGTTTTTCCCAAAGGGAGTTTTATAATCCTGTCTCTCTAAGATGTGAGCTCCACATTTAGATGTGAGTTCCTCTGTCTGTTTGTGTATAATAAACAAACTTTTCAGCTACTAAAACCTTGCAATTAATTCATTTGGTTGTTTAGCATTTTTGGAATTCAGGCCTTCACTTTAATTTGTAAATGATAATTTAGGATATTAATTGCAGGCATTTATTTCTGAAAGCAGTCAAAATTTTCTAAAATAAAAAAGGTAGGCAGTTGGGGATCACATGAACTTATGTTCGATATTTTTGTCCACTGTCTATAGAGGAAAAGTAGTCCTCATTATCTGGTCATCTAATTAGCTGAATCTCTTTCACTGAGTTTATAGGGAATAAAATGACAATAGTATATTTTCTTTTTCAATGTGCTCAACTTCTGTCTAAGAGGCAGGGCATGAGATAGGACTGTCCAAGCATTTCCACAGTTTCTAGAGCATTTACAATTTCCAGAGCATTTGTCTCTGAAGCAGAAATCTCACAATCTGAACTCTAGGCAGTTTGCACATACAAACTCAATTATATTGAAGTCTGCACAAACTTGAAATCACCTCCCCATGGGCAAAAGATATCTTGCCTGTCATGCCATGAAATACCTTGCATAGAAACCTTTTACCTTTCAGATGGAGGTAAGCTATATTTGCCAAGAGACCAAGGTAGTCAGCCAGAGACTAAATCTCTCCATAAGGTAATACGTGGACCTGTGAGATTCTTATCAATCACCTCAGAGTTAATTTTATTGTTCTTGTTTTTAAGTCTAGCAATAACCTAATGTAAAATGCAGCCATGTCCAAAACCTAAGATGTGCTCCTTTTGCTCTGAGACAGATTTCCTGTTGCTAGGTCCTCATTTCATTCTGTAATTCTGGTATGTCTGGCTATATAGTCTCAAGAGGAAAGTTGGCATTAGATTTGTCCAAGGTGTATCTTTATTTAGACATACTCTCCTCAAATGTGGGTTTAACCTTTTCTATGGTCATCTTGCAATCCCCATAAATCAGTACTCATTTATGCAAAAAGCTTATTAGTATGCTCCTCTTTCTGGCAGACATTAGCCAGACCAAATGCAAAGTGGATAAAGGCACCTCACATTTCATATTAATTTATTTTATAGTCAATAGAAATCTCCAGGACATGATGCTTATGACATTCCACAGATGTGCAAAGGGAGCTGATCAGTCTTTCTCTTCCTGACAAATTAAAAACTTTAAAGCAGCCTTTTTCTTCTGCTACTCATCACTCATTTCCAGAGAAGAGCCATTTGTTTGGCTCGTGGAATGGTTGAGGGGAATTAGTGCATCAAAACAGTTAGGGGAGGTGATTCAGTCAGGAAGTAATGATGCTCCCTCTGTGGCTAAATTTTTTTTTTTTTGTATCTTTACAACTGAAGGAGCAATGCTAGAAAGAAAGGGTAGTCCAGGCAAAGTAACACAATGAACAATAGATGAAAACAAACGAAAAAAGTTCTCAAACTAGCTCCTAAATTAAGCAGATAGCATTATTCTCTGTCAGTCCTCAGAGACACCAAACTTATTTTGACTGCTTCTTTGGTGGTCAAGCACGTAAACTTTGAGAAAGACAGCAAAATTTCAATGCAGTAGTATCTTAATTGGCTGGACTGTAATAATCTGAAATTCTGTCAAATTTGTAATTTCAATTTTATGTGCTCAGTCCAAGAAATAACTTCACCTTCTTCAAGTGACGGCACGCATTTTCCAGTAAATATATGGGTATATGACAGAAAAAAAAAAAAAAAAGATGCAGGAAACACAAAGAGACAGAGACATGGGCTAAACCTGCAGACTTTTTCAAGTATGGTCATAAAGTTTAGACTTCTATTATCTGAACTTCTTCTGTGGGTTTCCATGTAGAAAGAAGTGATCAAATCATCAATTCCTATGTACACCCCACTTAAATATGCTTAAAATTCATTCTTTATGTGTATGGAAGTTTTAAGACAAGCTTACAATAAAACTTTAAAATGTTGTTGAGCATCAATCATTTGAATGCTCAACAAAAAACAAGCTTGAACTATTTGGTTATTTTAGTAATATATGTCTTGAATCAAGTATTTTAAGCCATTTTAATTTATACCATCTTGTACTTCTGAAAACGTACACTTTATTGGTAGCTATATTTGGAGCTAGAAATTGAATTTCTAAGAAAAAAAATCTAGCATAAATTCTTGTAGCAGCTGTCCAGGTGTGCCTGGATGGACACAACCCATTCCACCTGTCTCTAATGGATCCACTGCAGGTAACATCTGAGGTCTTCAGCTAAGATGGTGATGCTTTGGAGAAAATGTATTTAAGAAAGGGAAAAACGCTGCATGGCAATGAGGAGTGAGCTAAAAATGTGATAGCCCTGTGAGCAATAAGGTGAGAGAAGAAAGGAGGAGATGCTTCAGTGCTGGAGCAGTGATTCTTCTGGACCTTGTGCAGGACCTCATACTAAAGTGTCTATATTGACCCCCAAGCTTTCTCATGCTATTTTATTGCTGTGTCCTTGTGAGGAGGAAGAGCAAGTAAACAGCTTGGTGGGACTTTGCCTCATGATGAAGGCTAACCTGCCACAGTTCTTTGTGTTTGCTTTTTCAAGCATTGATGTAAAAAAGGAATAAAATTGTATTACTGTATTTCTCCACTCCTGTTCTTACTAAATGCCTGCACTTCCCACATGGTCCTCCCTTCCCCGCCCCTGGTCCTAACCACTCCCTCAGATTCTCCCTATTGGTCCCTGTGCCCCAACTCCGCCCATGTACCGCCCTGCACCCTGAGACCATTGGTCCATGTGCTCTCTCCGCCCCCCTCATCCCCAGATAAGACCCCAGGATATAGGCCATGTGACACTCTCTGCCTTTGGGAACCATGTAATAAAGATCCTCAGTAGTCGCCATGAGGGGAGCCTTCTTGCTTCCTTTATCGCCACTGTGTTGTGGAGCCGACAGGTAGCTGGAATATGAGCCCGGGGCTGCACAGGAAGGGCTACAGGAAGCGGAACAGCCGCTTTCCCCGAACCAGCCCCACTGCGCTCTCTGGAAAGGTCTGTGGCTTGCCATACCATCACAGGGAACCTACACACCGCAACATAAAATATCATCCCTTATTTTTCTTTTGCACTTATTAAGTTTTAATTAATAGAGACATATTTTCCTTTTATGCTGTTTTCACTCATTTGCAAGTTACAATACTTCTTCAAACTTAGTTCTAAATAGAAAACTTACAGTGTTACAGAAATGCAAATTGGAAACATTTACAGTTTTGGAACAGTTCTGGAAGAATCTGATAACCTTACACTTACAGGAAACTGACAGCACAACACTAATTCTAAAACAAAACAGTTTTCCAAGCTCTTTTTTATATAACTATATATAAAGATATATTCATCTGAACTTAACAGTCTGGAATTACTTTGTTGCTTTCAAGTTAGTAATAATTGCACAAATTATCGCTGAGCTGAAAGTGTATGCTCACTATACAAAAACAGAATAATTCATACTTTGCTGAACAGCAAGGTCCTCAAAATGCATTTGCAACATCATAATATACTGAAAAAATTCTTACATTCTGAATCTTGCATTCAATTCCTGTTCTAAAACTGCAGTGAAAAAAATGTTTACCAGAAGGTGAAAAATAAGGCTTTGCTTCCTTTTCAGTTGAAACTTGAAGAAATATAAAGGAAGGGGTACAAGGCTGATCAGGGAATGGACAACTTTTCATGCAAAAAAAGGAGTCTAAGCAAGGTAAGTGGCAAGTTAATATGAACTCTTAAGAGACTTGCGTTATAAACACTTCAAAGGAAGGGAACAAACTCATGGAAAAGTTTTTTTTATTATTATTTTTTGACTACAAAAGACAAGGCCACTATGCGATCAATCTGAGTTTAGGAATTCGGAAAATCAGAGAACCCTAACCACCACAGTAGTGAGGCTCTGGAGAAGTCTTCCACTCTAAATAAAATTAAAAATAATATACAAAAATAGCAATTAGCATGCTACCTGAATCATATATAAAAAGATCTATATAATAAAAGATGCCTGTTAAAAGCAAAGCTTGGACTTGGTAGTTCAGAGATTTCTTTTCAATTCCATTTGTTTTTATAATGTTGGTTTTTTTTGCATCAAGAGTTCTTCATATACACTGGCACACATTCAGTTTTAGTGAATATGGCACTGCAGTGGGTTGACTCTGGCTGGATGACAGGCACCCACCAAAGCTGTTCCATCACTTCTCTTCTCAGCTGGACTGGGGAGAGAAAATACAACAAAGGTTCAGGAGTTGAGATAAGGACTGAGAGACATCACTCACCAAATACTGTCAAAAGCAAAACAGACTCAAATTGGGGAAATCATCTGAATTTATTACTAATCAAAATCAGAGCAGGATAATGAGAAGTAAAATAAATCTTAAAAACACCTTCCCCCCACCCCTCCCTCCTTCCCAAGTTCTACCTTCTCCCTCTCAGCAGCTCAGGGAGACAGGGAAGGGGGGTTGTGGTTGGTTCATCACACATTGTTCTCCCAGTGCTCAGGGAGAGCCAGTGTGGTGTCCCTCCCATGGGAGGCAGTCCTCCACAAACTTCTCTAATGTGAGTCCATCCCACTGGCAACAATTCTCCATGAACTGCTCCAGTGTGAGTCACTTTTCCATGAAGTGCAGTCTTTCAGGCACAGCCTACTTCAATGAGGGTCCCCCATGGGGTCACAAGTCCTGCCAGTAAACCTGTTTCAGTGTGGACTCTTCTCTCCACAGGTCTGCAGGCCCCTGACAAGAGCCTTCTCCAGCACAGGCTTCCCATATGTTCACGGCATACTTTCAGGCCTGGGTTTGCTCCACAATCCGCAGGTGGATCTCTGCACTCCCATTAATATGTCAGGGGGACTGCCTGCTTCTCCATGGTGTTCACCACGAGCTGCAGAGGAAACTCATCACTGGCACCTGGAGCACCTCCTCCTCCTCCTTCTGAGCTGCCTTTTGTGTCTGCGGGGCTGTTCCTGTCACCACACATTCTCAGTCCAGTCTTCTCAACTGCAATTACAAATTACAATTGCGCAATAACTTTTTTCCTTCTTAAATATGCTATCACAGAGGTGTTACTGTCATTCCTGATTGGCTTGGTCTTGGCCATCAGCGTGTCTGTCCTAGAGCTGGCTGGCATTGTCTCTGCTGGACATGGGTGAAGCATCTGGCAGCCTCTCACAGAAAACACTCCTTTTACCTCTCCGCTACCGAAATCTGGCCACACAGACCAACACAAAGAAAAGGGGTTGACAATGTGCCCTTAATTAATTTTTAAAACAGGTTATTTCATTCTTAACAAAAGTTGTTCGCCATTCAGTCTCAGATTAGTATGCAAATTACGTTACACTTTTTTTTTAATTGAAACCACAATGCCTTAATTTAACTAAATGTCAGGAAAATAGATTTATTTTCCTGGAAGGAAGATGGATAATTAAATCTTTCATGAAAATGATTAAGTCTTATTGAAAAAAATCTACTTCAAAACATTCAATTGTAATTGACTGAAAGAGTGCTGTACTAAGAGACTATAGATCAAAACATTTGGCATGCACAACTGTGGTGGGCCAGACCAGAAAAAAATAGTACTTAGACAAGAGGTAAACATCCACACATAATAAGTCATCTCTACTGAAGAGCATGACAGCAAATATCATTAGGAATGACACTGCCGAATCAACATGTCCCTATAATTTCAGTTTTCATGACATGTGGTTTCTATTACCACTTCCCCTAAAACAGGTATAAAAACAGGAGGAAAAAAACACATGAAAATATTATTGTAATGATCTCACTTATAATTCCTGTTAAAAAGCCCTTCTGTTTCTATGTCACAGTAAGAATATAGTGATTCTCCTATTCTCCTTTTATCCCCTTCTTTGCCTTTGCTGTTGGGCAGTGTCAGGCTACTGCTACTCTGGGAATTAGCTTACAAAGGCTGCTTTATTGCTCTTCACTGAACACCTTCCCACAGGGACCTTTAGTGTCACCTCGGTAATGCAACTTGCTGCTCCTAGTCCAGTGCCTGGAATGCAACATTTATTTTTACCTTTTATTTGATTTCATATTCTCATGATGTCAGAAGACATTTGCAAAAGCTTGGCTTGAATCCTCATTTTTGTTATGTTGTATATTCTGACTGGCATAATTTAAAGTTTAAATGGTGGAAAACAAGAAAAGAGAGGGAGTCTCTGAAAAAAAAGTACTGATGTGTTTTCAAAAAATCACTATGCTTACTTTTAAGTTTGACATGTATTTAGTTAAAGTAATAGTATGAAGACTGGTTTTAAACAAAGTACAAGTTACAGTGCCCAAGGCAAAAAGCATATCAGTTCCCTCACTATTGCACATTGAGAGAGAAGCAGAACTAAGTATGGGGAGCATAGAGGCATCCTTTTTAATTTAGTTC
Source organism: Rhagologus leucostigma (assembly GCA_013397725.1). Classification (NCBI taxonomy): domain Eukaryota; kingdom Metazoa; phylum Chordata; class Aves; order Passeriformes; genus Rhagologus; species Rhagologus leucostigma. The sequence goes on from VZTD01001037.1 coordinate 398,230, forward strand.
TGAGTGCAGTCTGTATCACTTTTAAACCACTGAATTTAAACAACAGATGTGGGAACCTAGCATTGAATTGAAACTGGATATTTATGCCATAACACAGATAGGCATGAATATTTTTAGATAAGTTTTTGGATCAGTTGCAGTCAGTTCCTTGGTCATGCCAGAAGGCAAATATTGGATTTGTTTTTGATTTGAATGCTGATATTTATCCAAATATCCAGTTAAATTAAAGATAACAGAATACTTCTCTTTACCATGCAAGCTATTAATTTGAAACTCACAAATGGAAGAAACTTCACTGTAGAGAGATGTTAGATCAGTCCTGGTGAATACTTAATGCAGAGAGTCATAGAATATCCTGAGATGGAAGGGATCCACAAGGACCATTGAAATCCAACTCCTGGCACTGCACAGGACAGCCCAAGAATCACAACATGCACGTGAGAGCATTGACTGAGTCAGGAGACATAAAAGCTTTGTGACCTTACAGTGTTGTTGATTTTTGGTCCCCCAGCACTGCCCTTTGGGTTGTTTGTTTGCTAGGTTTGGATTAATCTGATTTCAAAACACTTTTTTTAATGGGACTATATTGCATTGCATGGAATAACCAGTGTCTATACATCTATTATTCACTCTCAGTTGTCCATAAAATTAGTGACCATTAAATACTTCACTGCAACATTGGCTTCATCCTGACGTTTCTGACATTTAGAATAAGTGAGACAGTGATGCACTTTTGTCTGCCTAGAGATCAGATTTTTTTCTTGCTTGCTCAATTTGAAAGCACCTCAGTTCAGTAAGACTGCGGCATCTGCATAGTCACTTTCCCTATTCCGGTGTCCTTTGTTTCAGAGCAGCAAGGGCCTTCGTTACCTATTCCATAACTTTCATCCACTCTATTTTCAGGTATGTGCCACAGAAAATCATGCGATGTCCTGGTTTTCTCTCCATTCACTACAGCTTAAATAAGAATTAAGGGAAATTATATTCTTTCACATGTCCAGGTCAAGGTAGAGACAAGTTAAGCATCTCTTTACATTCAGAAGGATTCTTCCAGACTAAGCTCTTTACCTGATGGTAGAATTCTTCTTGCTGAAATTTCAAGACCCACTGTATGGAGACTGTATGTGATGACAGAAATGTTTAATCTTTACTTCCAGATCACAGAATGTTCTGAGTTGGAAGGGACCCACAAGGATCATCAAGTCCAACTCTTAAGTGAATGGCCCATATGGGGATTGAACCCACAACCTGGGTGTTAGCACCATGCTCTGATGAGCAAATCTCTTGATCTGTAGCCTCCTCTCACAACTAATGAAGACAAACAGACCATTCTAAGATGCAGTTCATCTTACTCAAAAATAATTGGCTAAAATAAAACAGATAAACCATGCTTTAGGGTAACCTATTTGTCTGGTTTTTAATTTTTTTTCTATGAAAAGATTATATTAGTATAGCAGATGGAGACTTCCACATCTGAATAATTCTAGTGTTAGGGCAGGGGAAAGTGAGTTTTCACTTTCATCCCTTTGATCTTATTTTTCTTCACTGAAGCCAGAATTTTTCTTTATTTGTCAAATACATAAATGTTACATACTTTGGATTTAGTGAGACATAGTTCCCATGCCTTTCCATAATGAAATGATACTTCTGTAGTAATGGGGTTTTGTTAAGCACATGGTTATTGACAGTTTTAATGTTGACAAAACCAAAACCCAATATTTTTACTTTTTTTTTTCTGTTGTCATTAATCCAGACACTACAACAATGTAGCCTTAATCTCCAAACCAATTTTTAATTCTGTTTGTGGTAACGACAGCTGAGCAGTGCAGGGGACTGTCTATTATTCTGTTTTAGTACAGATAAAAATGCCGATCTTTTATATTTAGCCTGAAATATTGCTGAGGAGTTATAGCACAATATTAAAAAGGGATCTATAGACATGTTTTGTTCCTATGTGGTAAAGAACATTTCAGACTGATGTGCAAAGGTTCAGAAGGTCACTTCTTTCCTTATATATGCAAGTTCCTCATAGAGCTAACTTTTTTTCTGTATTCCATTGACTTTTTTTTCATCAAAAGCCTGCAGGTGTTTTGATGTATTCAACAAAAGAACTATTTAGCAGGTGTAGTGGCTACAAACATTAAGAGGGATTGAGGACACAATTGCCAAAGATGTGCTTCAATGCATCCGTTTGCTTCAATATATTCTATGCTTAACTGTGTATACACTGTTCTTTCAAATTACAGAAATCTTAATTAACATCTAATGCATCTTTCACGTTATATGGAAACCTCACATACACTTGTTGTACAATTTTATTTGCAATACCAAATTTTCATGCAAATTTGGCAATTACCACAATCTAATTGCTCATTTCCACTAAGTCAAACCATCTTGTGACTAAAGAAGTTCAATGCTACTGACTTATTTTATAAGATTTATTAATAAGCTATTTATAATACCAGGGGTGTTCTTAGAAGCAGTTTTCCCAGCCCATGAAGCTGGGTCAGCCTGATATTAAGTGGAATGTTTGTGATTTACTTGGCAAACAACCTAATGTTTCTGAGTAGCATTATCAAGTTACATATTTATGAAAAATTGCAAGACATCTAAACTCAGAATTTTTCTGCCTGATTGCTCTCCAGAACACATCAGATAGATTTAGTATACATAGAGAGGACGTATTATCTAAGTACTTCATAAAGATCAATACCTGAAACATGCCTATTTAGAGACATCTCTTCCTCTCAGGCTCATATAAATCTGCTTATTACGGTGGAGTTCTTTCTAATTAACTCCTGAGAAGAATCAAAACCTTAATGTAGACATTAAAAGGAGTGCACTCGTACTGAATCATTTGCAGTCTGTTTAAACTCTGGCTATTAACTTCCTTGCAAAATCATGGGATATACTCACTTACGTGAGGTGTACACGTGTAAAAAAATGTAAAAAATAATAGTTTTGCAAGGTAAAAAAAGGGTGTAGGCTATGAAAGTAATGTAAAAATGACAAATTATTATTTATTTAAAATATAATTCTTTAAGTTTAAAACAACTTTTATAAATGCAGGTAGCATTTGGTTCTTTGTTTTACCAAATTTGTCTTTGACAAAGTTTTTAAATGCTATATATAAGACTTCATACATTTTATGGCTAAAAAGATTGGGTAATAAAAAAATTATTTGATTTTTCTAATAACAGACAGCCTTCCTGCAATAAGTGCAACATGCTTTTGTTTGAAATAGACTATATCTACAGACACAGAGCTTATGCCTTGTTTCCTCACAATCTGCTGTAGTCACTAATTATCCAACTTAAAAATCTACCATTATTGTATTCATTTAATTTTCTTCTGCTTCAGCTGCCAGCACTGTTTTTATTTATGCTTTCTCTGCTACATTAAAAAGCATTATCAGATACAATCTTCCTCAAATATGTTTGTCATAGTTTCATATAATTTTAAAATAATATATATATATTTATATCACATTTTTTGTTGTTTTCAACAACAATATTTTAGAAACTTGTCTAGATTATCTTAAAAGCTTACAAGAAGTTAGAGATCACTGTAGAAACTGTAGTGACAAAAATATTTTATCAAACAATAAGAGACGTCATTTATCTCTGTAAAAACTGAATTTGAGATTTTTAATTATTTTTATAAGGGATGAGACTTCACTTCAAAAATGTTTTGATTTATTTTAATAAATTATTTCTTTTGTGATTCTTAGCAAAAGAAGTAAGGGATTTGGTTTTCAAATTATTTGATTTGTAAATATTTTCATGGTATTTGTCAGCTTGCATATTTCTATATGATTGTTAAGTCCCATGTTATCAAAATGAATTATATTTCCTAGAAGCACTAGTCATCTTGACCAGAGCTTAAGAGGAGATATTTTCAAATGCTTATGTGAAAAATATGTGTAAACAAAAGTTTGGAAGACAAAGGGACCTGATTCAGGTGATCACATATAGGTGTTCAAAGCTATTAAAGACAATGAACTTTCTCTGCTGCTCCAGATGGATATCAGCACTCTGTTGAATTTGTGTCATAGATAACTACAGGTGGGTAACCAAAGTGTTGAAATTCTAGATGGTTATAGATTGATAAGAGAATTCCTAATACCTTTGATACATGTTGCAGTAATTTTAGATGAAATTTTAAATTACATGTTTAGTAATTTTAGTAATTTAGAAAGCAAGGCAAGACTCTAAATGTGAATATGACAAGATTCTAATAGGAAGAAAAACATTGCTTAGAATAGTTATTAATACATTGCATCCTCTCAAATTTTGACATGAAATACTCAGAAAGCTGTAAATTATTGTGCTTTGAAAGTGAGTCAACAGACTAACAACGATAAAAATACACAGAAATTCACTTTTTTTTGTTGTCATTTGGTCTTTAGTGTTTATGAAAATAGCTTTTAATTATGCTTTAAGGTATTTCATATGAAGAGACAAGCTTTAGTAATAGGAAACCTTGTTTACTGTGTTTGTTACTACTTTTTTGCAGATTTGAATGGTGGCATTATACCGGCTTGTGAGATTTTAAAAGGCATGTTTTAATATTGCCTTCATGAAGAAAGTAAGTTGGTTTGTTTGTTTTCAACATGATAATAGAATAATCCATGATACAGAAAATTTCAGAAAACTAAGTTACTGTTCTGAGGAGAAACACATAAGAATCTATTATCTAGATTATGTCATAATAACACAATGAAATACAGTGTACAGATATGCTGTCCAGTCTATAGGAGAGTGGAAAAACCCTGTTTTTCCCATTCCCTATTCTGAGTGTGCATAAAGAGTGGTAATGAAGATCTTGATCATTTCAAGTGTTTTGGATAAACGGCTTGATCCCAATCCATCACTGTCTTCTGTCTTATGAAGTGTAGGTCTTGACAGTGATTTAATGCTATGAATGTTGATACTGTTCATTGTACTTACTGAGAATGAAGAAGACTCTCTAATTTTGTGACTGGTTTGTATGCACAATTGCATTTATATGCATGCATATATAGCGACATGGAAGGGCAAGAGAAGTAAGGGGAAGCCTGTCCTCTTTGTGATGCTCTCTGTGTATGTAAATTCAGAGTAAAACTCAAGAATACTACTTCCACCGAAAGCTGGATCAGTGTTCTAGCTTATCTTTCATGGCTATAGGAAAATCCCGTATAGTAATAGGGAAATTCATGTAGGACATCTTAAGTGGAATACTGTTAATATTGTTCAATGCTGCAATTTAAAAAAAAAAAGACAGAAATCAAATTCATGTTAGAATTCCACTGAGGCAAAAAGTGAATATTGTTTTACAAAACAAGATGTTAAACTTCTGTTTTTTCAGATTTCTGTAAAAACATAGATGTAATAAATATTTCCACTGAAGGTAATAGGGTAAGAAACTTACGGTTTTATTCCTTTGGTTCATGCTATTCAGAAAGGTGAGGAGGTTGCCCAGTTACACCAAGCAATACATTGCTATGAGGATATGAACACTGAACGAGTTAGTGAAATTTTGCTTGTGAATGTTACAGACTTTTATTTTAAAAAAGAACTTTTAATTTGACAAATAACGCCCCCAAAAACCCCATGAACCCTTCAAAACTAAGTTTATTCTTCTTTTCAATTATCTTGAAAAAGTAGTGAACTCAATATCCAAGAAGCCAACTGTGTCCTCACCAAAACATGATGTTTCTCAAGTCCAAGGGTGAAAGAGATTGAATTGTAAGTCAAACACTCCCAAATACAACTCCACAGAAATATTTTGCCACACTATATTGACTTTGTTTCCAAATACAATAATTTTAACTCAAAAATCACTTTGGCATCCTAAAGGAGCTTTAAACAGCTATCACAAAAAGGCCTTTTCACAATTTTCCAACTCTTGGACTAGAAACTTCTTGAAGAACAGAGACTTGAGTAAAAAAAACCCACAAATAAAAACAACTCCACAAAGGACAAGAGAAATACAGTATTTCATCATGAACATGTATGTACTTTATATTAAATTTTCTGCAGTTTCATTGGAACAGAATTTCGTATACATAAAATTTAAAATTCCACTGAATCATGAGTCCGTAACAGGAAAAAAAGATTTAGGTTTCATTGGTTGGCTGTCATTTTTCAAATTTCTAATCACTTTTATGAAAAAAAAGGTGCAAGATGGAAAACAATACTAAAAAAAAAAATCTTATTTCCTCCTCCGAAAATCCAGAAAAAAATCCCCAAGAACTGTTATGCATAGTAGATGAAGTTCCAGAGATTAAGGGCTTATTAACTACTACCAATAACAAGTGTATTGGTTGCTTCACAGTAGTATTACTGCTCGTTTTCAAAACGCCCACTGACATTTGACCTTTGTTTTCAAATGACCATTTGAGTGCCAAAAGAAACACTTTGAAAAAAGTTGGAAATAATCACCACCACGTGCACATCTTTCCTCACTGAGAAAAGTTACTAATTAAAAACATTTATCATCTTTCTGTTCTCTCCTTTTTTTGTCCTTAACTACAATACAATCATTTTAGTGATTGGTGTCTTCAAATTTATGTGTTTAACTTAGTCATATGACTAAAAATGAGTTAAGAACTTAGTGGATAAAAACACTTGGCTGAATGTTAGAATATTGTCATATGATAAGTCATATTCATTCTTTTAACTCTTATAATGCTTGTCAAAATTGTATTAAATTTTCTCTTGAAATACCTCTGTCAAATTCAAATATATTAATCTGTATGGAATATCTGCAAGTAGTGTATGTAACACAGCATTTAAAGTTTATAAATACTGGAATTAGTTTTCTTAGTAAATGCTACAGAAAAGAAGTTGAAATTTGAATTTTGATCTAAAACCAAAACAGATGTTTGATCATGAGTGAATCTTTTTCTACAGGCCACCTTCACTGAGGAGTGGAAGTTAGGTCTGTATTTTAGGAAGAATCTAGTATGTAAATAAAATAGAGAAACAAATTATATGGAATAGACACCAGATTTCACAGAAACACAGGATATTCTGAGTTGGAAGGTTCCCACAAGGATCAACAAGTTTAACTCTTAAGTGACTGGCCAATATGGAGATCAACCTCACCACCTTGGTGGTATTAGCACCATGGTTTAACTAACTTAGCTAATCTCAGGGTCTTAGTCAGTATTATTTTGCAGAAGATATGGGAATTGAAATGTGATAAAACAGAAGACAGAAATTAATTCTCGGATGTGAAACCATTTATTTAAAAGGACACAAGAAATTTCCCAGAGAAAGACATAATTGAAGCATGTGTGGTACAATTTAACAACTCTCTTTACAAAATCTATGGTCATTGAAATAAACCTATCCAGTTGCAGACTTAAAACACAGACAGATTTAATCCCTTTTTAATGGGTAGCTCTTACTACATGATATTGAAAATGAAAAAAAGAACCTTTTGCTTTCAAAAAGAAAGTAGAAAAGTTCATAAAAATAGTTCAAGGAACTTTATTACTTACACAGAAAACATATTAAGAAGTTCTTGAGCCAAAAGCTGTCTGACCTTAGAGAATATTCTGAGCATTATCATCACATATTTGTCCTAATCTCACATCGGTGTAGATGTGGTGCTTAGGGACATGGTTCAGTGGTTAGCCTTGGCAGTCCTAGGTTTACAGTTGGACTCCATGATCTTAGAGGCCTTTTTCAGCCTAAATGATTTGATGACTTTACCCCAAACATCTACTTTTGGCCACTGTAATAAACAGGATATAAACCTATGTGCACCTGCTGTTTAATATGGTTTAATTGTAGTGTTTACAGCAGTGTTAACAGCAGTGGCAAAACAAAGTCCATCTATTACTTGTTTTCCAGCTCATATTAGTCAGGTAGTGCTGGGAGGATGGAATCAAGGTCTTTTTTGGGAGAGGGGGTGAGTGGCAGGCTTCAGCTATGACTAATTCAACCTGAATTCATTCACACATTCAAAATAATCATTCAATAAATTACACCGAAATAAGTAGTATGATTTTAAGTTAGTATTTAATACATTTTTTAAGTTTGTAAATTTCATTATGTTCATTGATTTGAAGTGCTCTTTCTAATCATACGTTTCTTAGATATTTCCATTTTTGAAAATAGATTTTTAAATTACATATTTTTATTACATTGTATTTATTATGTTAGGAAAAAAATATATTGATGCATGGGTTAGGGGGAGCTATGGAATTTGTAGTACTTCACAGTGTAATCAATTCTATACTGTTACGATTGAGAGATATGTAATAAAAATAGCTCGATTATACAGAACTATTTCTTTTAACCTGTATGGATTTATGACCTGGAACTAATGAGATTTTAACCTTCAAAAAATGGTGAGGCTCTGGATTCTGTGATGCAGTCTACACACTGCAGTGTCCTGTTTTGATCTGCCTTTCCTTTGTAGTATCCCCCTGTCAGTATTTCATCTCATAACGACCATACCCATGCAGTTGAGATAATGTTTTGTTTTTTTAAGAAGTATAAGAAATCTCCTGTGGAAAACTCTTTATTTCATGCATATAGTACTGAGTGATCATACTTTTGGCCAAAATTAACATTATCATTAACATAATGTACTTGTATATGTTATATTAATTATGATTTAACACCATAACTCAAAATATCTAATTTTGATTGTTTAGTAGACTAGAAAATTATTTAATCAAGTGATTAATATCTCCTTAACAAAGTTATATTACTAGGTAAAAGTCTCAATCTGTTTTGAATTATTATCAGGGTCTCTAGCAGTTTGTTTGTAGCATGAGAGGAGTGCCTAAAGCTCCAAGCACTGAGTAATAAGGACAGCATAGTTGTACTGTGCATCGCTGTATCCCAATAAGATTTTCAAGGTATTCCCGTGGGTATGTTTTTGGAGTTGCCTGTTTGCTTGGTTTTGATTAAGTACTCAGAACCTCAGAAATACATTCCCTCTAGTATTTATGCCTGTTACCTCTGTTCTGCTCTCACAGGGCTGAACAGATTCCCACAACTCTGGCTGTAAAATGGCAACATCTAATTGCAACATTCTGGGAAGGTAGATGTAAAAACTGCTTCTCATACAGTTCTACTGCTTCTGTCCACAAGTTACCCACGTCCATTTTGCCCATGACTGTGTCCAAGCAAGTTCTCATGTTGTCTTCTCTTATTATGTAGTAATAACATTGATACAATTAAAACGGGAACTCTCCACCTGGCATCTTATTCAAAGTGTAGGGAAGTAATTCTGGAAAGTTTATGAAAACTGAAAAGGAGGACCTTTATGAGATAAAAATGTATCTATATTACTTTTCTTTTTAAAGTGGACTAGTTCTTCCTATTTTATTCATGCCCGGACATTCACTAATTTGAAATAAATGATAATGGAAGTAGTCAAAGAGGTATAATTGTAAAAGGTATTAACAAAGCTTGAGGTGTCCTAGATTTTTTGTCCAAAACCAAACTAGATTCTCTTCAGTAAAAAATGTAGCTCTTTCCCTTGGAGAAGGAAGCAGACAATACTAAATCCATCAGCAAATCATTAAAAATGTAAAAGTTATATAAACAATTCATGTAATAATAACTCATATAAAAAATAGTGCACTTTAAAGTGTGAATTATATATTAGCTTTTTCCAATTAATTTCTAGAAACATTGAAAAATACATGTAATCTACATACATGCAAAATAAAATACCTTCTCTTTATTATATAAATCAAGAAAGTGACACTTTATATAGTTAAGATCCTCTAAGAAATAGAAGACTTGACTCAATGAGGAAAAAACAATTAAGCTTTTCTTTTTGTTTGTATGATATGTTCATGTATACTTAGTGCATTTTGTGGAGAGGGCATTAATATTAAATAGCCTTTTGAAATTACAGTCTGTACCTGCCTACCTTTCCCTACCTCTGACACTAGAATGAAAAATTTATAGTAATTCTAAGTCTAAAGCCATTTCCAGTTAAAACAAGAGAGCAGCTGTAACAGTGTGTTAATTAAAAAGGGTTAACAACTCTAACCCTGCCAAAAGCTAGACACCAAACCAGAACTCTTCAGTTTTACTGTAATTCCTGGGGACATTTTATTTGATGTTTTTTGTTGAGGTTTTAGCTGTGGGGTGTTTTGTTTTTTCTTAAAATATTTTATTGTATTAATTGTATATTTTAATGATATATTCCCTAGAATTGTGGAAATAACAGATCAGGAATAAAAGTAACAAAAATTTTAAAATTATTGTTGAACTTTCTCAAATAGTTTCTAATTTTTTATGCCATTTAAAAGACACTACAGCATTTCAGAATAGGTCAGTATTTCGGAGTTCAGTACTTTCAGTTAAATATTTTCTTACAGAAAATCATTTTAAGGTGTTCATTCACAAAACGAAGTTTTGCTTTCTCTCCAACATAATTTTTATTGAAGATTATAAGTTCTACTGGGACATGAAACAAATTCATTTAATTAGAAATCAAAGAAGTTGTCAAACAGACTTCTTTGGATCATCCTCTCTCTCTCATTCCCTCTTTCTCCCTCTGCTCCAAGATTGTTTTGATTATTTTTCAAAGAGAGTAATAAAACTTTAAACTGCTCAGTAAAACCACACAATGATACTCAGTTGTCTTATATACGTCCATATTCTTCAATCACATAATCTGAAAAAAACATTTTAAAAATCTCAAAATCTAACTTTAGTATAATCAATTTTTTTCTTCAGTATTTAATTTTGGTCATAAAATCAAAATGTTCATTCTTGGAATAGATGTGACCTGAAATGGAATTTTATCATTGCTACAGTCAGCTGCAATGCTAATAGGTTATTTTTATATTTCTTATTGAGTTCACACCTTTGATCACATCGTAAGTTTCAGGGAAAAAAAAAATCCCACCTGTTATATTATATAATTCATAGCAATTAATTACATGAAACAACTGCATGAATAGATTGCTAAACTAATTCATAGGGAGTGCAATGCAAAATAGTAAAAAGTTTCAGTGGTTATTGACATAAATTGTGGTTATTGACATAAATTTAATTAATAATTTTAAAATAATACCATAAAGTCTTTTTTCAAGTTCATTAATGCTACAATCATACTAATAATATGTCTGTTACTCTCACCCTACCTGTTTACCCAATCCCTTTTTCATATATAACTGATGTAAATACTATATTCATGTGCATATATAGTGTCTTTACACACATGTGTATTTATGTAAATAACAAAAAGTATTCAGTATCTTGTACATAGATCTTTTGCACTATAAATAATTATGTGATTTGATTTAAAATTAGATTCAAACTTACTCTTTTTCCAAATGATTAAAATACCTACTATGCACTTAAGAGGAATGATTGCACAAGCATCCAATATGCAACTATATTGTGTAAGGAATTTTGCAAGAAAGAATAGTAACTTTTAACAATCTGTCTCACGTTTTAGAAGGACCAACCCAATGATAATATTGCTATACACATTTTTAAATCATGAAAAATAAAGTTACAGATTGGAAATACAGGGAGACATTTAACACCAAAGTGGTTTGGGTTTAGCTAACATTTACCTCCAAATATAGGAAATAACCTGACTCCATTCCCGAATAGGTGACATGTTTATCTTATCTCATGCCCTCCTGTTCCTCAATAGTCTTTGACTTATCATATTGTGACCTTTATAATAGCTTTATAGAGGATCAATCAGGCCAAGACAGAACTGTAATACAAAGATGTATTCATTATTTTATTTTTGGCTTAAACTAATAGAGATGACAAGTAAAACACAAGTGATTGATTTCCTGACCTTTAAAGTGTTTTATATGTAAAGTGCATAAGTTCCAGACATACAAGATATTTAATGTTAAAAGTGAATTTTAATGTTTAACTATATTTATTATATGCTGCCATTGGAACTCACGTTTCATGACAACAAGATCTACTGTTTCATCTCTTTGCAATGACTCTTCATGAACTTCTCTGATACTTTTCCAGTTCTTTAGAGTATATATTGAATTTCCACAGAATAAAATCTCTTTTAAGAGCTATTCATTTTACATGACTATGAACTGAATTGGAATCAAGCCAATATCAAATTCAGGAATTTTTCAGAGGCTAACTTTCCAAACACCTACATAAACTTTTAACGTATTTTTGGGACTGAATATAAAATGACAGCACTAAAAGTTGTGTGGCAATAGGAAAAATAGGTGAAAAATCCATGTTTTTCTGTTTTGACAAAAATCAGAACGCGTTTCAGAAAGAAAAAATTGATCTATTTAACATAAGGAATTCCTTGAATCTTTATGCATTTTAGGCCACAGAAAGTAAATTTTGAGCACCCACTCATAACTTGACACTTAGTATGTAGCTCTTTAACTGGCTTCTATATTCTCTGAATCTTAACTTTCATGGTCTATAGTTCTTCGAAAAATCTATACTTAGGCTGACATGTAGCTACACTGATTCTTCCTAGAGACCAGATTATGGATCTCATTATCAAGCAAAAACCAAATAATTCTCCTTATCTGCTCACTAGGTTCTCCATAGTTAAAAATTAATTTCTGACTTTTTGCTCTACTACTACTATGAATCTGAATAGAATCACATTGATACAGATATTATTTTTTAATGCATGAATTTCAAAGTTTTTTTTCTTCTCTGCTAGGTAGTGTCATCAACAATTTATCCTTTTGATGTTTACAGTAAGCCAAGAGTCTTTATTTCACTGGAAATGCAACAGGCTTTAAGGACAGCTTCAGTGGGTCATTTGAACACATTTCTCATCAACCCCCCTCCAAAAAAACTTTCATGGCCACAGATTAGAATGGACTCTTCTAACCATGGTTCTTCTTGTTCCTTAATTATAAATTTCTTAGTCACTAAGGTAACTATAGATGCAGAGTGAGATTGTATTTATCTCTAGAAATAAAAACTGTTGTCATTTATGCAAAAGGAAAAGCAAAATGATAACCATTAATATTAGGGAGACTAGACTTAAATGAATTTCCTCAACTTGCTTATTATTGCTTTCTGCTAGTATTCTAATTTGTAATAGCTATATTGCCATCTCAAGCAATATATATTAACCATATCGCGTAATTATACAAATTAAACGCACAATTAGCAGTTCTGATATTTAGCTGGTGACTAGTAGTTAACTAATGAATGTTAAACAATATGGTAAATATGTTTAATTAATGCCCTTTCCTGGGACCAATTGGCATGTTCACCTCCTACACAGTGATAAAATAATACACAAATAGCACGTGAAGCCTAAGGATTTCTGTATTTATCCCGCTGGATGACTAGATGCCAAAAAAATAAAACTCTGCAGGAAAGGGGTTGAAATTACCATGATTCTCCATGTTCTGAAACTTTCTTCTGCCTTTTCCTTTCTCTTTTTTCCCCCCCAGTTTTTCTTATTTAAAGTGTGTTCTAGTAAAAATAAACAAACAAAATCAATGCACCTTGCAGAGAATTGCAGAATGTGTAAGGTTAGAAGAACCACAGTGGGTCATCTGGTCCAACCTCGCTGCTCAGGCAGGGTCATCCTGGAGTACATTGCACAGGATTGCATGCAGACAATTCTATCTCCTGGGATGGAGATTCCACAACTGGACACAGGAGTCCAGATAGGGCCTCCTTTCTTGAAATCTGGCAGGAGTGGATTAGGAGAATTATTGTTTTAATAATTATTCCTTCAGAAGTGGAAAAAAATGCAAGGATTTCTGATTTCAACAAGCATTTTCTATTCTTTAGTTAAAAATTAGACCTCTTGGAATTTCCTGTTGCAACTATTAAATTGTCCTATCCTTGTCCTCTTTAAGATCCTGATTTCTTTCAAGATACTGTCTCTCTCCTCAGTGCAGTCAAATGTTACATTTTCAGACAAGAATCTGTAGTTGATATATTTGTACATTACCAGATCTTCTAACAGGATGCTGAGTTGATATTCCTTATCACCGTTAAAGGAGTATTATTGTTATCTATAAATTTCACTTTCATTTTTTTTTCCAGAATACGAAAAGATCAGAACACGCAACAGTAATCATCTGAGCAACAGAAATCTTACAGTTATCCACATTTTTCCTTAGCATCTCAGTCTCTATTAAATTTAACTCTTTAGGCAATTCTCATTTGAGTGTAGGCTACAGGACAGGATTCTTAGATTTCATTTCTTTAAAGAAATATCATAAAAAGCACTTTAAAAATTACTATTATTAGATCACATAATATATGATTAGGCAGGGAAAATCTTTAGTGCCTCTAAGAGTAAGGAATAGCAAAAAGTGCCTAAGAGGACTAATACATGAGGAAAAGATTAAAAAACCCCAATGCAGAAGCAGAGAACCAAAAAAAAAATTATAAGGGATCATATCTGCTGATAAAAAACCTATCTTCAGAGAGGTACCAAATTTTTTTCATATTCAAATATTCAAGAATACTATTATCTAATTGATAATTCTCTACATACAATGTAGTTTCATCAAAGAAAAAATAAAATAGTTATGTAATAATGATTAAGACTGTAAATGTTTTCTCCACTGCCATTAATACTCAAAACTCGAGATCAATTTGATCAACTGCTGATCATTATCAAATTCAAATTGTACTACTAATAAATCTTTAATTTTATGCTCATGTGTATATTTATGGATTGGTAACACGTGCTTCATCTTTATCCATAAGAAAATATTTTGGTCAAAAGGACTCCAAGGAATTATTTTTTATTGTGCATTTCTTTGTTTAATATGAAATATTTACAGAAGTCCAGTTTCAGGAAATTATATGGTGATACTTACTCACATTTTAGTCTTGTTCAACACAAGGTTTTCTAAAAATTAAGAACTGATTCAGATTATTTGTTTTGCCATCTTCCCAGAAGAAATCTAGATCATGCTGTCATGGGCTTTAAAAGAAAGATTAATACTTGTGACATGTAAAGATATGTTGTGTGTAATACCTGATATGAAATATATGGAGTATCTTAAACTTCTTTTCATGCATGTATATTTTCATATGAACATATAAATAAATCTACAGATATATGTACATATGTATGGATATACAGATATATATGCACATATATATGTATATATCTATCTATATAAATATATATCTTGCTTGTATGTGCATGCAAGCCGCTGTTATACTTACACATAGTCCCACTTACCACATACACCTTTTTATATCTTTCTAAAAATCTTGTTTTAATCTATTGTCAAAACCTAGCTGCCAAAAACATTCACACAAGGTATTTTCTCAAGATTTTTTGCAGCCCAGCTTTTTCAAGTTCAAGCACCTTGTTTGATTCTTAGAGTTTAGTTTCTTTGTGCACTGGGAGTTTTAGTTGCAATTCTACAGATCCTAGGCTTGGATTTCTCTCTATAAGAAGTTTGTTATTATTTTTAGTTGAATACATTTTAAGTCACACTAACCATATTTTGCAAACCTGGAAAAATTCACTCATTATTGATTAAAAATATTAACACCAGGTACTTTCAGAGAATAGTAATTCTGTGGAAAACCTGGATACCAGCCAGCGAATATGTAAAATAATTTTCTTACATATATCCTATGAGAATTACCTATTTACTATATCTGAAGCATAATTTTTGTTTTCTGTAACAAGACTGAGAATACCCTCCTGAATTTCAGGGTGAATAAATAAGATAGACTTTTCAGAAAAAAACCTACTACTTATATTTGAAATGCAGCCTATCTTGTAACTTTAGAAGTCAGCATACACAAACTGTGTCATTTATGGCAATCAAACCACTGGAAATAAATACTGAATTTCTTGAAAATCTTTCATCTCTCTTTCCCTAAAACATTAACTACAATAAATAAATAAGCAAAGCAACTACATCTAAGCAATCACAGATAAAGTTAAAATGAAAGTCTTTCTCTATGCTAACCATATTTCAGTTGAAAAAAATGTAAGCAAGATGAATTAGTCATTCAGGAAAGAAATAAGGAGATAATAATGCAGTAGTGGAACAGAATAATCCACCCAAAAATCATGTAAAAGGGTGACACTGATCTGATAAAAAGGGAAAAAAAATGAATTTTAGTTGTTGGCTGTGCTTCAGCTCATCCTGATAGACAGTTCACAGTCAATGAAGAGAAATAAACACTTCCAGGGATGATTTATTTAATCCTAAATGAAATGCCTAAGATCAGTCAGATTAGCTGTGCCCTAGAAGAGTCTTCTTTTTCCCACTAATCAGAAAGGGCACATGCATAAGACTGTCCATTGTCGATGTCTACAATGTGGGTGTTCAATATAACTCATCAAATTTCTGTAATATATTTGCACTGCTTTCGATATATCTAGTCAGATCCTATTTTCAAGAATGTTTTAATAGCAGTAACAGGATGGAAGGATTTAAATGGAGATGAACAGACCTAAACGAACAAAGTTCTAATGAAGTTAGCAAAGCTGTTGGCCTGTCTCCTTAGAAAATCTCAAATTAAAAAGTGAAAGAAATCACACAGACACATTCACATACACACTCAGACTTTGTAAAAAGGCAAATATGACAATATGATATTTAAGCAAATGAATATTTATTTAACACTTATACAGTCTCTCAGACTGAATAAAATGGCAGTTTAAATTTACAGAGTTGTGTCCATGACACTATCATAAGAATATGTCGTATGCTCAGTCACATAACCTAATTGACATTTGCAATAAACAGAGTGATACTGATTTCAGCAGGTACTATTATAAACTACATGTAAGAACACTCGGTATGCCACATTTTCTAAAGACTCGACTTCTTTCATTAACTGGTTGGGAATCTATGTTTGGTTTTTTCTCTTCTGCTGTTATCCAGATAGGATCTTTCTCAGAGTCTGTGTCTATCTAGAAGCTATCACAAATGATTCCTTAGGTTTTAACTTGTATATTTTTTTCATTCTGTATCACCTAGTGTGTAACTTGAAGTTTCTTGTAGCTCATTAGCTGCTCTCTTAGGCTACATAGACACAACAAAGCTTCTTTGAGCTCAGTGGAGTCACCAGGGATCTGCACACACCTTACAGATGCCAAGCAAGTGGTAAAGTAGAATGCATGAATGGAACGCTTAAAGCCCAAATTAGCAAAATTTGTCAAGAGATATCCATGACATGGGTTCAGGCCTTGCCTATAGCTTTACTGAGGATCCGCATACAACCGAGGCAGAGGGACAGCATCAGTCCCTATGAAATATTGTGTGGCAGGCCATATCAAATTCCACATGTTCCAGGTGAAATTCATATGAGGGGAAAACTTGATTTGCAGAGGTATCTAATGGCTTTAGGTTCCACTTTGCAGAAGCTCCAGAATTACATCGTGTTATCCAGACCTGTAGGACTGGACACACCTGGACATCCCTTCCAGCCTGGGGACTGGGTCTATGTGAAGTGCTGGGACAGTGATCCTCTATAGGCCATGTGGAGAGGACCATTCCAGATTTTGCTGACCACCCTCACTGCAGTCAAAGTTGCTGGCAAAGGACCCTGGATTCACTGCTCCAGAGTTAAGAAGGCTTCTGCTCCTGAAACTACTGAGAAAACAGAGACTGATACAAACAAAGATGATGTAGCTTAAATGATTTTTTCCTGTGCCTATTATCTACAATGTTGGTAACCCTGATTGAGGTTTGGAACCGAAATTTGCATATGATTCTAGTCCAAAGTGTATTCAAAGACATTCATTTGGATCCAAAACTAATAACTGACTATAGATCAAAGTAGAAAGATCAGCAAAATTTGTTTATAATTTCAGAACTAACTCAGATCTTACATTAGATAGCATTAAAAAATAACACACTAAGTTCCGATTATATCTTCCATACCCTGATTTCATGGTTGCCAAACTGACCTGGATTAAAGAATTGTTTATAATAATTGTAATTATAATTTTTGTTTATATATTATTGTTAGATATATACTATATATAGATATATATATAGAGATATATATAGATATAGATATAGATATAGATATCTATTATTCTTAGACATATAGTATTAGTAGATATTTAGAATATTTAGAATAGAGTCTCGACAAGGTAGAGGCCTTGTCAAGCCTCTGAAGGAGGGGGAATGATGCCTTAGGTTTTAACTTTTATATTTTTTTCATTCTGTATTGCCTAGCGTGTAACTCTGAAGTTTCTTGTAGCTCATTAGCTGCTCTCTTATGCCAGACAGTCACAGCAAAGCTTCTCTGAACTTGCTATTCAAAGACACTCAGACTGTCCTAGGCCCAAAAGGTGTAAACTATGGCCGCGAGAGAGGTGGAGAAATTGAAGAAATGACATCATTAGCTAAAGTTTTAATTGGTGAATTTATGCTGATATGCAAATGGACCAAACCTATAAAAGTGTGAAGAACTCGTGACTTGACGCCCATCTTGGGGTCCATTTCGGAAGTAGCCTCTGGCTCCCCAGGGTGTACATTTGAAGGCCTTTCAAATAAATACCTACCTTTATTCCCTTACTCTTATCTAGTCTCTGTTTCTAGGTAGCCACCCAAGGCATCACCATGATATATGAGTGCACTAGAATAAGGAACCATTGATTAACAACCCAGTGTGAATATCAAAAGCTTTGAAACAGGATGCATACAGAAGCAATCCTTTAAAGTTTCAAGGAACAAAGGAATATAAGACTATTGGTAGACAATAATACTTTGCCTCCAGATATTTGAGAACTTCATTATATTAGAAAACGCTGTGGAAAAAGAGAAAGCCTAGGTGCTGCTTTGTTCATCTTTAAACGTTACAAAAATATTTTTTTAGCCTAGTTGTCACAATGAATATGAGGTGGGCTGTTTTCAGTCATGTAAACATATTTTTGTAGGGCTATTAATGACTGCCTGGAAATTCTTGTGGCTTCCAACTGCTGCTGCTGATATCTGCAGACTTATTTAATTCACACTTGCCATGTTTGCCAGCCCCATGTCATAGATCTCTGTAAATATCTGTAAATCAAACTGTGTAGGAAACAGTCTGTTTTACCGAAAGGTTACCATCTACAGTCAGGCACCCGGTCTTGGTTGTCCACAGGAAGAGAATTTAACTGCTCAAAATGTTAATGATCAAAATCTTGTTTACAGGCAAGGAGGAATCACCTTATATACACAATCAATAATTTTTTGTTAGTATAATTGAAATTTTAACAGTTTAATCCCAGAATCATTAGTAGTTCGGATCCAATTGTTACAGAAAAAGAAAGAATAGTTCTACAGAGAAAAAGTCACAATAAATGCCCATTTTTTATAGTTGTGGGGTCTCCGGTGTTACCTTATGTCCCCTCCCTTTTCATCCCACAGTTGTGAATCTCTAGCCCACATCCTGTGTCTCCATGGACACAAAGCCTGTACTCTAGTACCAGAAACCTCTTTCTCTATGCTATCATTAAGTTCTCATCCTAAAATGCTGGTGACACTGTTCATAAGTTATTTAAAAGCAAACCAAATTGGCTGGTTAATTAGAAAAATTACTGTCACAGTTAAACCAAGTGAAACAAAGCTGCAGGCAGCTCAGTAAAGGATCAGAGAGAGAAGGTCCAACAAGTCTGAGTCCTGAGGCTTTGTGCAAAACATGTGCCCTGTTACTAGTAGTGTCAATACCATATTTTGAGCCATAGGGTATCAAAACCTAGTGCTTTTCAGGTACAAATTAACATCTCGCCTTCCTCCAGCTCTTGATATTAGATGCCCTAGGATGTCAGAAAATTTGGAGGAGATTTGGAGGCCAGTTGATGATAGATATGACACAGTCTGCATAAGTTCCATGTTCTGGAGAGTCAGCTGGTGGCCAGAGAGAGCTGCTTTAAGGCAGATAGGATGGCAAAAAGCGCTTATGTTAAACTTGTTGTATATACAATGAATGAAGAAAGCAAGGTCTTTGAGATGGCAATTCACCCCAACCAGAGACAGATTTAATGTGAGGAAGTGACTTGTGAAAGTATGCTCTCGTATGACTACAATGGGCAATACACAGCTACTTTAGACTTGGAAAACAAAATTTCAGACAGCAAAATCAAAATGGAATAAATAATCATTCATGCTGTAATAGCAGCAAATATTTTTGAGTTGTCCTTGATTATGTTTGCTCCGTCACTATTACAACACTTCAAGAAGAGACTTCTCTGTTTCTGAATTCACATGTCCATGCTAAACTGGTAAGGCTTGATAATACACCCCAACACCAGGCTAGTAAGTCTATTGGTCTGTGATCTGTTCCAGAAATAGCCTCTATGCTTGTTGAGTACTGTCTCAACATACTGTAGTACTCTAGTACTATAGGCATACTCTCTCTTTCTAAATCTAAAATTCCCCACTTGTTTACAAATTTCTTTTAAACATAAACCAGAAGTGTGAAATAGAGAATTTAACTGTCACACCTCTTAATTAATTTTCCTTTATCATGCTTTGTGAAACAACTGTTTCAGTCCTGACTCGCTCCTGTTCCTCACTTCAAAGAGCTTCTCATTTGGAAAATAAAACAATTTCTTAGACAGGTGGGATAGTTAAACCAAAGCACACTATATTTCAGATAATGACATTTGATGAATTTTCTCTATAATCATTCCTAAATGGCTGATCAGGGAGTGTGTATGGAGAGGAACTGATTAAATAATGATAGCTATCCTTCAGCTAGTACAGATAGCTGAACTGAATTAATCATAAGTTATTCTTTTTGAGTTCAGCAAGCGTACTGGTCTAGAGAGCGTGCATCAAAGGTTAGCATGCTTTTTGGGCTCTCTGGAGTCCATTTGTTCGCTTATGGCTCTGAGTTGCTTGATAACTGTCTTTTAGCTATATTGAGGATGAATTCTGGTTGCTCTAAAGTAGGTTTTGAGCTGGCTTTTAAATTGTTCTTATGGGGCCATGAATTGTCATCAACAGGGACACACACAAGCTTAAAAAAAAAGACATCTGATGCCTGCAAGACATCTTTTGAGTGCCTTGAAGATTCTCACTGAAACAATTAGTTGCATTTGATATAGTGAGCCAAGTGGCTAGCTGTTGTCTTGCACTACTTTTTTAAACTTTATAACCTGAAGGAAGCCCGAAAGACTTAACTTACAGAAATTTTGTCTTAAAGAGTTTTCCTTCTCTGATGAACTGGTATTATATTCTGACCTTGGTAATACCTCCAGAAAAATGAATTAATATTCCCTAATTTATTAAACATCTCATACTTATCTTTTGTTTTATTCATCTGACATGTAAAAGATACATTCCTATATAAGCTGACTCACTCTTTCCTGTCTAGCACTGGATCAAGTACACCTGACTCTTGTCTAATTTGGGGTCTATGTACAGAAACTCATTTATGCCTCTAGTAAAATGTAATTTAGTAGACTCCTTCTGGGATTTTTTGACTCTTGTATTTAAGTTTAAATGGAATCTCCCAGGCTGTCTTGGAAGTGTCCTGAGAATGTAACTTCAGATACTCACATGCCACACCATGTGGAGCAAGGCATAGAAATAATTATTTGCATATTAACCTAACAGTAGATATTTCTCAAGAGATCAGAGAAACTGGTTGTACATCCTCTTTAATCTAAAACAGCTTGAAAACACCTTTTTTTATATTCTAAGGAAGTACCACAACCACCTTACCATAGTATATCTGTAGTGGCAGCAGGCTATATTCCTCAGCCTGAGAGCAAACCATTGCAAAGCTGAGAATACAAAATTTCAGATACAGAATTAGTATTGTTATGCCAACTGATTGGAAAAGGAATTTTTTTTGGAGTTACTCTTTAAGATCCTGGTTGGGAGTAGGTTTTGTTTGTTTGCTTTGTTAATTTGGGAATATTCTAATATTTTACATATATGAACATAAAATAATTAAATGACACGTAGAGGAAGTAGATAGTATATTCTCTTGAGGCTGAGATAAGCATGATATTGGCTTATCAGGAGGTCCACATTTCAGTGAAAGGGGTGGCTAAAGGAAAAAGAAACCTGAGCGAAAGAACTAAATTTCAGCATGATAACAGGTCTTCAAATGCGTAAGGACTTTGTTGTGGCAACTGGGGGATCTTTCCAAGATTGATATTTGAATTCTGAAGGCTTTGTACTTTTAAAAGATTTGCCTCACAGACAGAAGCAATCAGTAAAGCTTGGCTTATATATGCCTACAATTTTATCACGTATTGAGGAAGGCAAGGTCTACAAAGGAAAATGAGAGCTAGTCTGTCTTAATTTACTCAGTCACTGGAAAACAATGTTACTGGGGCATGCAGCTTTTGTTTTCTGCATTTTTTTTTAAGCTGTCACATAACAATAGCGCTTAAATAAACTGAGAATTGAGGACAGAAGTATTGGAGAAGGTAGTTAGGAGACTGATGAAAGCCAACTTAATTTCTTCTTTCAAATTTCTTTTCATCTTCCACATCTTCCTGTTTCACTGTGAATTTACACTCCATATGACACAACACTTCTTTCTGTCATATTTCAGAATAGAATAAAGATATTTCAAATTGTAAAAGTTGCTAAATCATACTTAACAATTACAAAAATATTGTACTTTTGGATTCATTTCCTTAAAGTATATTGGTTTCTGGAGTGCCTCTGTTCTGTGACGTATTTTTTGGTTAAATTATCTACTCTAAAAGTGAACACCAAGTTTTCTTGAAAACAATAACATTGACACTGATACAAATTATTTTCTCAAATATCACAGAACAGTGAGGTTAGTCTGATTCTGATGAAAAAAACTTTCGGAAGCAAAGATTTTGGAGTCTTTTGTCCAGTTTGCTAATTTTGGGTTTTTTTCTCATGTTTTTCAGCTGGTAGGGCAAAGCATAATCCATGGTTGACAAAATACCCAACTGACAAAAAAGAACCAAAAAAAACCCCAAACAAAACCTCTACTGAGTTCATAGAACATACAAGTGTTTTACAAAATGGACCTTCAGAGATTTTCATCAGTTCAAACAGGGACATAACTCAAACACTTTACTAAAAAATTTTTTTTTAATTAAAAACCCATTCTCAAGAATAATATGCCACCTATTTCGAAAGTACAAATTAAACTCACAAAGAAAATGAAATATCAAGAGTTCAAACTGTTAGACAGAAGCTTATGTCTTGTGGCTATCTCTGTGTGAATGAGGGAGAAAGAAACCTCCCTCCTCAAGGAGTTTAACAGCTCTGGAATTTCTTTCTAGCCATTACTCCAGTGCAGAATGTGAATCCTCTTTCCTTCAAGATCCTGGTTTTATCCCATGTGGAACATTTCTTCTTCTTACCAACAAGAGACTTTGGCAAATTCTTCTTCAAATTCAGCTCTTCATATGAGAAGAGCTGAATTTGCACTGTTCCAGAGCAAATATCATGATCCTATCCCATATGTTGGCCTCTACATTTTTTTGAACAAGATGATTTACAGTGATCAAAAGTACTTTATGACCTCTCTAAGGTGTCAGAAAGATAAGTCTTTGTCCTGTAATGGAAGAAATAAATAATTTTGAATGGGAAAGTATGGTCTGCGTTTTTGGTTACACAAAGTTACTGCTAAGAAGGAGATTTATTAGGCAACTGTTGTCACATTAGAACACAAGCACAGCATGAAAGATAAACGAAAAGAAAATAGAAGAAACACAACAGAGAAAGATAAAAGAAAGGCAATAAGCATCAAAACAGTGTTTTTAAATGTATTGTGAACTGACTTTTGCTGGTGTGTCCCCATACAAACTTTGCTAGAGATCAAACCTATAACACACTGTGAAGCAGTAGTAATGTGTGGGTAGCACATGGAAGATTCCACTGATTTCAGAGGGAGAAAAAACATGTGGCTGAGTTTATGACATTTTACATTCTGTGACTTAATGTCTAATGAAAAGTATATCAATTTTTCATCTGCATCAAAACTATACACGTGACTGAAGGTGCAGAATAATGAGTGGAGAGTGACTTAAATGATATTGAGCCAGTTTGAGTTTCTTAATGAAATGAGGAGTTTTCCTTTCAGTGTGAAAGCACATATATATCACCAAATCTTCAGCTTAATTGTATCCAGCTGAATAGTAGTGTCCTAAGCTAAGAATATGCTAGAGTTTGGAACATAAAGAAATATAGATTTCCTTTCCTGTATTTTGTCTTTAAAAATTACTGCAGAAGCAAAAAAGAAAATATGAGGTTCATGACATATCTAAAAAATGAGAAAATACTGGCTGTCATATGTTGCGGTGCATGTGGTGGTGGCCACTGCGGCCAAGCAGTCAGAAGACTGGTGGTCAGGCGTCCAGGACACAGAGGTCTAACTCTCACCCCTTGGTTACAACAAGTTCCCATGTTCCTAGTTGGATTTAGTTTGCATGTTTTAAGGTTATTGGTTTAGGAGTTCTCCACCCAGTGTTATGTATGAGTTCATGTTTATGCATGTCTCCTAATTGCTTATGTATAAGAGCTAGAAGTTTCCCCCTTATTTGATGCCCTATTGGTTGGTTCATGTAATCCCCTCCCCTAAGTTATCTCCATTGGTTATTCCCTTGTTGTCTCCTCCTCTTCAGTCAAGCCCCATTGGTTGGTTGCTTCCCTTTGTTCCACCCCTCTCCACCCCCCGTATAAAACCCTGTGTTCTCTCTGATCCCTTGTCTTTGTCCCTGGACCCTCCACGTGCAATAAACCAGCTGGAACCTGTACAAAGACTCCTCTCTCATCCTTTGCCTCTGCTGATGCTTTTTCAACACCCTTGTTCAGGGCTCTCTCCTTGGGAAGGAGCCAGCTTTTTCCTGCTTGCTGCAGCTTACACCAAGGACGTCTGCAGCTGGACGCTATGCGGCCTCAGGCAGCCCCCAACAGCGTCAGTCATAGACATTAAAGTTTTCTATTAAACTCTGGGCTAATGAAGAAAAAAGAGGCATTACTGCAAAGTTTTGTATTTCATTTGGTGAATTAATAGCTTTCTTAATTTTTCTGCTTCTATTTTTTTATCATTATGTCCTTAGAGACAAAGTTTGTCATGATCCCACAGAAATTCATAAGTATACATAAGAGTACTAGGACAACAAATTATTTTCATCTAGACATATGGTTTAAAAATCCAGTTATCTAGGTCTGATTTGAAATAAATATACTTGTTTGTCAATTTTAATTTTGAGATATGGTACACACAATGCTACAAAGACTTGTCTCTTAATATTGCTGTTTACAACACCTGAAGCCCTCAGCACAGAAAAGACATGGACCTGTTAGAGCAGATCCAGAGGAGGGCCAGAAAAATGATTGGAGAGATGGAACACCTCTCATATGAAGACAGGCTGAGATAGTTGGTGTTGTTCAGCCTGAAGAAGACAAGGGTTCATGGAAATCTCACTGTGGCCTTTCAGTACTTAAAGGGTATTTATAAGAAAGTTGGGAATAAAGTTTTTAACAGGGACCATTGTGATAGGACAAGGGGTAATGATTTTACACTAAAAGAGTGACGATTCAAATTAGATATATTAAAATAAAAATTCTTTACTGTGAGAGTGGTGAAACATTGGCACAGGTTGCTCAGAGAGATGGTCAATATTCAAGGTCAGGCCAGATGTGGCTCTGAGGAACCTGGTCTAGTTGAAGATATCCCTGCTTATTGCAGGGAGGTGGATTAGGTGACCTTCAAAGGTCCCTTCCAACCCAAAACATTCTATGAGTCTATGATTTTAAGATTCACTTGATGACATAAGTTTGACTGCTGTCAAACATTTGAACTGCGTTAATTACTTTCTTTTTTAGATTCTTCATCAGCTAAGGCCATTATGTGGAAGTTCATATCACCATCTATTAGTAGAATATGCAATTTCAATGAGTTTAAGTCTTCTCCATAGCTAGCTTTGAAAATTTATATCATATAACTGAGTCAGGATTTTCTGCATCCAGATAATGTTAATAAGCCTGAAAACATTTTTTTTTGGAAAATAGGACGTGAATTCTGAGCTTAAAACCATAAAATATTCACATTTTAGCTGCTATGATGTACTCCCTCAAATGCAAATGCTAATACTGATGTAAGCAAGACAGCTGAAGGATCTGAAACAAGGTCTGTACAGAAAGATAATATCCTTTATTAGGCAAAATGTTATAAGTGGAAAAAAATGGGCTTTTTCATATACTGTTTCTTGTTCATGTTTGGTGTTTGCCTTTTCAGTATGTTGATCTTGTCTCAGTACAGAAAAAGATTGTTTGTTTCTTTGTTTTGCTTATTTTTCTTTCTGATTGTTTGTTTTCCTAAAGGCGCTATCTCTTCTCACATGCCAAGACTCGTGAAATATATGAGAGATGGCGGTAGAGCTGTATGTTGTAGCATGAAAAGTTGTAACATGCTGATGGTGTAATACACAGTAATGTTTCAAGATGAAGGATCCAAAATACTGCTTTTAGGTTGCAGAAATCAGCCAGGTTTCATGTCTAGCAATTTATCTGTAGTGTTTAACAAGCCTGCGTAGGGTCTATCCGGCTTCCTTCTTTGAGGTACAGTTATTGGCAAAGTCCTTTACAGCAACCACAATGATTTTTATATACAGCCTGACTGTTAAGGAGAGATTGAAAATAACTTAAACATACTGTCTAGCTACTTCTTTCATTGTGTAACTAAATGAATTATGAATCAGCCCAGTGAAACAGACAGCAGTTTTGCCAAGCTGTCCACCTCAAGGGCCATCCATTCGTTCTGGGTTTAGCTGTACCAGTTATGCCTTTGTCATAAAAAGAGGTATCTAGATTTTAATATTCTAATTGCTCTTTTTTAAGGTGCCTTTGGAAAGTAAAAAGAACAAGAGGCGAACAGTAATCATAGACTTTAATACTATGAAATTTAACTGTCCCTTGTGATAGCCTTAATCTCTCATGCATCTGAAGGTTTACTTCCCCTGATATTGCTTGCTACTCAGCTACCATATATGTACAATTTCATTTTATGCCCAATTTTCCCCTGATGGTTTGGTCTTATTAGCTTTTTTAAGTTAATGGAAGTGGTGTTATCCACTTCAACAGACCTTCCACAGATTAGAAAGAGCACAGGCTCATAAAGGACAAGTTAGTCATCAGGAGTAGTCATCACAGATTCAGCCAGGGGAAGTCGTACTTGATCATCTGGATAGACCTCTATGATGAAATAACGAGGGGGAAGAGCAGTGGATATTGTCTACCTGGACTTCAGGAAGGCCTTTGGCATTGTCTCCTATAAGATCCTCATAAACAAGTATGTTCGTTTAAGATCAAAGACATGAATTCTAGTCAGAGTCTTGCAAGTAGCAGTGTACCCGATGGGTCAGTACTGGGTCAAGTTGTGTTTAATATTTTGATTAATGATCCAGATGACAGGGCAGAGTGTACCCCTCAGCAAGTTTCCTGAGGACACAAAACTGTGAGGAATGGCTAATATGCCAAATGGTCATGATTATGTCCAGAAGGACCTCAACCGACTGGAGAAATTAGCCAGCAGGAAGTTCATGGACTTTAATAAGGGGAATTGCAAAGTCCTACAGCTGGCAAGGATCAACCTCATGCAGTAAGATATGCTGGGGGCTGCCTAGATGAGAAACAGTTTGACAGAATACACCCTGGAGAAAAGCTGGGAAATACCAACTGAAACAGGAATCAGCAATGTGCCCTTACCACAAAGAATGCAAATGGAATCCTGGGCTGCATTAGGCAAATTATTACCAGCAGGTTGAGGGAGATGGTTCTTCTCCTTTAAGCTGGCATTTGTGGGGCCACATATGGAGCTTGTGTGCAGTTTTGGGATTCTCAGTACAAGGAAGACATGGATATAGTGGAGACAGTCCAACAAAGAGCATATGGATGGAGGAGATAAGGGCAGGGATAGGTCAGTCTGAAGGAGATTTCATTAATGTGAGAATGTCCTAAGAGAGGTTCTATAGAAGTAGCCAAGCTTTTTTTCAGTGATACCCAGTGACAGAACCAGAAGGCACACTGTGAAGGACAGAGGGTCCCATCTGAACATTAGAAACATGTTTCCTGTGAAAGTGACTGATCACTGACACAGGGAGCCTAGAGAGCCTGTAGAGATATTCACCCCACCTTGGAGATATTCAGAAGCAATTTAGACACGGTCCTGGACATCCATTTCTAGGCAGCCTTGCTTGAGCAGGGAGGTTGGATGAGATGACCTTCAGAGGTCCCTTCCAGCCCTAAATATCCTTGTATTTTGTGGTTAGGATAAATACAAATATTGCTATCAACTTTGCGTTAGCATGAAAAAGATTATGTAAATTTACTGTAAAATATTGTTATGAGTAGTACAAAATGGATTTAATGTTTGAGTGTAGACATAAAGGAATATATGTGTCATTTTATTATTAAAATTTCACCCTTGAAATATATCTGTTCATCACCTCATCTCAAAATTCTGTCAGATATGTTCATTGAAATGGACAGTAATTAAATTCACAGTATTGTCTGTCTTTTCTTTATGTGTGGAAAATTTTTTCTCATTTAAAGATCAGGAAAACAAAATACTAAAATCACTCACATAATTCCAGAAGAAGACCATAATGATATTGCTAGATTTTAACTAATCTTTATTATTTCAGAATTTTGCATAAGAAGAAAATAACTGTGTCCTGCTATCAATTCTCATTAGAAGCTTTTCATATGAAATAGATATGATTTCCATTTTTGTATAATATTTAAACTAAATTACTGTGAACCACAAGTGTACACCATCCCTGGTAGCTGTCTGCATTTTCATCAGCTGGACAATTCTTGTTTATACCTTGGTAACTTGTTGGGAGAAAAAAATAAAATTGGCTAAGCAATTAAACTTCCAAATAGGTCACAGTAGTGCAATACATGAACATAGCACCTGATTTAACATAATGGACTAGGCATTGAAAAATTCCAATACCTCATTTTTGGACACAGATTTTAATGAGAACAGAAACTGGCACAATATTAATCAGTATGACATGACTCCTTGAACATAAGGGGAATAGGAGAAGTGAAAAATTAAAATCTCAAGAAGTTCTCATTAGTCTGAAGACTAAAAACTGTGACTGTATTGGGTCACTATAATGCAATCCAAAAGGAAAGAATGCTCTCAATTTCTCAAGCACTTCAAATAATAATGTAAAATACTCAATTGCAAAGAAATGCAGAGAGATTTTTTTTACATTATATAAGTGAGACATGTTTCATCTTACCAGTTTTCATTTCCAGTGGCCTGATCTGGAATGGGATCTCTGTCCTTGAGCAATGCATCTGGGTGTTCTGAGTAATATAGAGAAAGGTAACTTAGCAATATTCCTATATCAGTAGTATATACTCTTTTTTACTTGAATCTTCTCTACTAAGTAGAACAAAAGATGAGGAATAATGTTAACATTGTCACTGATAAAAAATAAGAGACATTTAACACACTTTATTCTTACTGACAGGACAATTGTCTTTTCTTGTGGTTCCACAAAATAATTTATTCTCAAATATTTTGCTAGAACACATTAAATTTCTCTAAGTAACATTATATTATGGTTATAAAAATTTATATATAGTCTGGTTAATTATAGTAATATTCATTAATTAGCATAAATAATTGTATCAGTTGGGTTTTGCCTGTTATCTTTTTTGTTTTAATACCTTGATAGGATAAAATGTAATGGAAGTGAATATAATTTTGAGATGCTTATAATTTCTTATGAGCAGCAATTTTTGATTTCCAGGCAGAGATTATGTAGTAATATGTGAAATTTGTTGTACTAACACTGAGATTCATGTTGCATTGCTAAAATGGTAACAGACCTTCACTAACATTACCCAGTGTTTCTGAGTGCGATTATCTTTTTATAATTTCAGTTGTTTATACCTCTCAGCTCTTCTTAAAATCTTTTGGTTCTATGCACTAAGAGATTCTCAAGAATCTTTTTCACTTGCTTAAAATTGTTTGGCATTTCCTAGCACAGATAACTTTATGCTGAGTGTGGGTTTTTTGTCTGTTTTCTGCAAATTTAAAGTCAAATAAAATCCTATGGAGTTTGTTGACAATATATTTTGTGTAGTCCAAATCTTCTATTAAAAAGTTTTGTATATCTAGTGATATTAGGGAAAGTCTAACATGGTAACACTCCTCAGTTTAGCAGCAGTACCAAATTTTTAAACTTAGAGGGAATGAAGTCAAAGCCAAAGGTCTCAGAGACACAATAAAGTTTTTGTGTTGTAACTAGTTCCTGGGTCTTAGCTGAATGATCAAACTAAATTTATTTCATTGGTGTTGCAGCAAAATGGTATTAAACTGAATGCTCCCAGTTAGAATTTGAATTGACTATGAGAAGACAAATAATTATTATAGTTCAGTTCTTATTGGAGGCTTACTGTAAAATTATTTAAAGAAAAATGTGGACTGTGTCCACTATTTGTGTAAATAATCTTTTCTTTAAAGTGTGGTTTCTATCTTTATAGGGTGGACTTACACTGAATACCACAAGTGACAGGTGGAAGCTGTAATCCTCTGTGCTTTCAATAATGATCTCCCAACTGGTATGTAGGAGGACTAAGAAGAAGAAAGGGAAAGGCGAGGAGATGAAACTGTTTAGAACACCCCATAATATACTGTTTATATAATCTTTAATGATAACATAAATTAACATCAAAATAAATGTGTTCCAGAATATCCTGGGTTTTTAATTTAGTATTTTGAAACTTTTAAATTACTAGATTAACCATAACAGAACACCATATATTCTTATACTTTAAAATGTAATATATTTTTAAGTGTAGTTATATATCTCATTGTTTTCTAATTAATAGAACAGTCTGAAAAAATTAAAACAACTACTAACAATGAAAATTAAAATTAATTATCCTTAACTTTACCATTCAACTAAATAGTAATAGAATAAAACTACCCAATTTAAAAAATTGCTTCTGATGACACACCTTTTTATACAGTTGCTATTGACTACACCAGGTTTCATGACTGTATTTCCAAATTGTGACAGACAGATGAAAAATACAAAAATGAAATCATAAGCTGTTATTAATCTTTGCACATGATAGTTTGAAATATGAACTGTAATATTCTGGACTATGAACTATCTATAAAGGCATATTTTCACTAAGAGTAAAGAACAGAAATAAATTAAGTACATGTCCTTGCTCTGTTAACTGTTCTAAAAGAATGGTAGTATCTGAGAGATCAATGTCTTGAAATGCCATAGCTAGATTTATCAGGTGATCTCTGTTAAAGTTCTGAGAGATAATGCTTGCACTGTTCTCACATAACAGAAGTTGCCATTACTGACAACTGAAGAACTCGTAGTCTTCTGCCTATACCTACACACATCTGTTTCCTTTACACTATTTTGTTGTAAGAATGTTACTTAAAGACTCAAAGTCCTTATTATTCTTTGAGAGAAAGAAAGAAAGAAAGAAAGAAAAAAAGAAAGAAAGAAAGAAAGAAAGAAANAGGAAGGAAGGAAGTTAGGTTACCTATGTTATATAGAGTATTTTGTAAAAGTAATGAAAATAAATGTAAGACTTTGTTTGCTGGTTTTAACACCAGCTGGATATTAAACTCCAAATAAGCGACTCCCCTTTCCCCCTTCTTACAGTAAGGGAGGGACAAAAAACAGAAATTATGAATTGAAGTAAAAATTTACTGAAAGCACAAAGCAAGAATAAGACATCCACAATAAAACCACCAAAATTATACAAAAAGAGAAGGCGTTTTACCCCAAAAAAGTTGTTTACCACCATGAATAGAAACAAGATGGAAGACACTTCCTGTAGGTCGCATCTATGTGGTTCCTGAGACAAAGGCAATATGGTGGCTNAAGACTCAAAGTACGTATTATTCATAGAGAAAAAGAAAGAAAGAAAGAAAGAAAAAAAGAAAGAAAGAAAGAAAGAAAGAAACAAACAAACAGAAAGAAAGAAAGAAAGTAGAGAGAAAACTGGGAGAGAGAAAAAGAAGAGAGAGAGAAGGGCAGGAGAAAAAGAGGATTAGAGGAATGGAGTAAGAGAGAGGGAAGAAGGAAGGAAGGAAGTTAGGTTACCTATGTTATATAGAGTATTTTGTAAAAGTAATGAAAATAAATGTAAGACTTTGTTTGCTGGTTTTAACACCAGCTGGATATTAAACTCCAAATAAGCGACTCCCCTTTCCCCCTTCTTACAGTAAGGGAGGGACAAAAAACAGAAATTATGAATTGAAGTAAAAATTTACTGAAAGCACAAAGCAAGAATAAGACATCCACAATAAAACCACCAAAATTATACAAAAAGAGAAGGCGTTTTACCCCAAAAAAGTTGTTTACCACCATGAATAGAAACAAGATGGAAGACACTTCCTGTAGGTCGCATCTATGTGGTTCCTGAGACAAAGGCAATATGGTGGCTGTTCCCGCGCTCCACCCATGTTGCCGCCGGGAAAAAAGGCAATATGGCAGGGGGGGTTCCAGTAGCTACCAGTTGCTGCCTCCCAGCATGAAAACAATGTCAAATAAAGACAAACCCCTGGAGGCCAGGTCACCCAAGAAAGGGTCACGCTGTCTCTCCACTGAGCTTAGTTCTGAGCGGGTGCCAGTGCCGCCATTTCTAACACTCCTTCACGCCGTGGGGTCTCCCTGCGGCTTGCTGCAATTTTCCTACTGCTCTCCTGTGCTCCTTTCGAGTCAGCTGGGCTCAGCTGCTACCAGCACTGCTGGTCCTGATTGCTTCACCTTGCTGGGGAGGGGAGGAAAACAGTCCTGCCAGGGTGCCATCTCCACACTGCCACGGCCCCACTGGGCTCAGCCACACTTTGCCACTGTCTCTTCAGCACTACGCCCCAGAGGCACGTCGCCACCTCTCAGCAGCACATGCCACAAAGGCATCACAGAGAAGGGGGGGAAGAAAAAGAACAAGGTGCAGAGGATGGGTCCACCGATGTTATGCCAACACCCTCCAGCTAGAGAGAACCAGGAAAAAAGGCTGACTTACAGTGAGTTACCTGGATTTTCCTACTGACACTCCTGCCCCAGTGATGACTGGATGGCATAGAATAAAAATGTCACTAAAGTCCAAGCCCCTGTTCTGCCCGCAAAACCAGGACACCAGATATTATACCATACTAAGTAGCCTATGGTCCTGCTTAGTTTCCAGGCATTTAATAAATATATGTATACATATATGCATGGATACTCATTGACTTAGCATATATACACTAAAGAAACAATTGCTGTCTACAGAGTAGTTTGAATTCTGAATATTACCTATACCTAGTACACTGGCCTGTTCCTGAACCAAGGGAGTAAATCAGATCTCAGTATCTGGGGAGGAATATCACAAGGACTTAGATGCCCACAATTAGAATACCCAGAAGAAACAGATGGTCGATAGCTGAATAGTCAAAGACTCTCTTTGGAAGGAAACAGAAGCATACAAATGGACGTTTGACTAGACTGAATTTGATTCACATAAACAGTGAGAATTATTTCAGATTTGCATACAGAAAACAAATTAGAGAGAATCATTTACAAACCAGTAAAATAAATTGTCTAAAATAAAGAAGGAAAGAAAATTACATACTCATGAGAATGGGCCCAAAATGTAAATTTCAACCAACCAATGAATTGACAAGTAATGACCCTTGGGAATTATTTTTAAGTGGAAAAAAAGACCTAAAAACTCCTAAAAGAGACTACACTGAAAGTACAGATACACTTGTCCTGGCACTCTGTAAGGACAGAAGACGACAGAAATAGAAGAAAACAACATTTGGATAACTTTAGTAAGTCAGATAATAAAATAATTATATTTGCAAAGTGTTAAAAAGGAAGAGCAATATAGAGTGTGTGCATAAGTCAACAGAGACTCAAAGAAGGAATTCTCTGGCAGGAAATATATTATCAAAAAAAGCATTCGAAATTTACTGTATAAATTGGGAGAAATTTTCCCAAAAGTATTTAAGAAAAAAGTAGAAGCAACATCTAGTTATAAAGAAAGTGTTGAAGATGGAAGAAGTCACAGAAGAATAAAAAGCAAACATAGTATCTATCTATTGAAAGAGTAGGAGAAAGGACTTAGAAGAGTGTAAAACAAAGAGTCTAACTCTGATTTCCAAAAGAATAGTACAAGAAATTATTAAGCAAGAAAATGTTGTAAACATCTATATAGCATCTATAAATTATACGAAACCATCTGATGTGTATTTGTGAAGAACAGCTTGTGTAGAACCAGCTTACCATCTTTGCAAGGGTAACTGGTAGTATGGATAAGGGAAGAAGTAGATGTGACATATAAGAAGTTTACAAGGATTATTTTAATAGATGTTTTCAAATGACACTTTCGTAAGGAAAATAGTAAATATGTATCAGACAATATTGCAGAAACTTTATTCAAGAGCTGGTTGGAAACATAGAATATGACTTGGATTATTTCTGTTCTTCAATTTCCATTTCGTAGAAATTTAGTAGACATTTCTATTAAGTAGAAATATAAAGTATTTACCTTTTTTTAAATTTTCTTCTTCTCCTTCTTCTTCTCCTTTTCCTAACCTCTAATAGCAAATATCGTCTTTTCTTCGAAACGAAAACTTCAACCCCCTTACTCATCCCCACAAAGTCAAATTGAAAGAAAATAGCTTTGGTTTAGATGTTAGGAAGGAATTCTTTAGTGTGAGGGTGGTGAGGCACTGGAACAGGTTTCCCAGAGAAGTTGTGGATGCCCCATGCCTGGAAGTGTTCAAAGCCGGGTTGGATGGGGCTCTGAGCAACCAGGTCTAGTGGAAGGTGTCACTGAAAATGGCAGGAGGCTTGGAAATAGACAGTTCTTAAGGACCCTTCCAACCCAAACCATTCTAAGATTCTATGAAACTGAAATTCACTAATTTTGGGATTTTAGTTATTTTCAGTTATTTAAAATAAGATATCTCTTGTTTTTAAAAGCAAACTGAATGAGCCATTTCCTATCCAGTGACAATACATAAAACATTGATTCAGGAAACTGCTATAATTTTTCCTTTTTCTAATTTAAAGGATTATCTGGGTTTTTTAGTGATATATTTGTGTTGTCCCTATACCTTGGTAGCTGTATTACTGACTATTTTCAGGGATGTAGGACTTAAGTTCAGTCATTTTGTGTGTTTTTCTACTATTTTCCACATTTATCTGTACTGCAACAGGAATACCTGTCACTAATGTTTTGTTCTTTTTTTTATCTTAGATCTAGTTTCTGTCCCTTGGTGTT
This sequence comes from Rhagologus leucostigma, assembly GCA_013397725.1. NCBI lineage: Eukaryota > Metazoa > Chordata > Aves > Passeriformes > Rhagologus > Rhagologus leucostigma. Next base: position 433,382 of record VZTD01001037.1, read on the forward strand.
ATTTAGTTTTTTGACTGTTTTGCCTCTCTTTTTCCTGGCAGAAGTCAAAGTGCTCAGCTACCCAACTCCAGCAAGTTCCGAGAATCTTTAAAACATCTGATAGGGTATAAACAGATAGCTGATTTGATTCTAGCCTTGGCCCACCACTTGTTTTGTCTCTCTTGGCACTTTGAAACATCAAGCTCTCACTGAGATTTTTTTGTCTTCTTTTAGAAAAGAACTGGAACAGGAGGGGTATTGAGATTTTTTTCTTCCAAATTTCCTTCAAATTAGTAAATGCAGCTCCCATAAGTAACTAAAAATGATTATATGGATTAGAGCACATAGTTGATGAGGCTGGGTAAAACTCTAATAGTAATATAGATATTATTTATATATATATGTGTGTGTGTGTATATATAAAAATAAACAGGTAAAGTATGGAAAAAAGAAAAGTGTAATATAGATAATGAGATGAAAAGCCAAAGTCTGGATTATTTGCTTATAGAAAAACAGCTGGTGAAATCCGAGGAACCTTTACGACCTGAGATATCTCAAAGCTAGCTGATACAACAGAGTGTCCACAGGAGAAAAACCAGGCAGAGCTGCTTAAACACAACTTGATGCCCAGGGTGAGGTAATCAGACCAAAGCTATACTTCTCAGAGAAACCAGACCCAGCACCCAAACTGCTGAGCATTTTGCAGACATCCCAAGCCACTGCTGAACTGTCTCTGATATTTGCATGTTCTTCCTGAAGTCAAAAGGACCAGTTATTTGAGCCAGTTCAGTTTGCAATACTTTGAAGGGGAAATGTCACATCTGAAGATTTTCTCCTTTCTTCCTCCCTCTTCTTTCCTCTTAAAGGTAAATGAGGAAGGAAACAAAGAGTACAATGGGTTAAAAAAAGGGTGTTGGAGGTTCAGGGTGAACACTAGTCCAGTTTACCCTAAGAGTAAGTGCAAAAGATGTGTTTGAGGTGATTTTTTTTTCTTTAGCCTTCACATTGGAAAATTAAAAAAGAAAAACAGAAAAACTGCCCATCTGATTACCCATTTAAACAGGATAAGTGAAGAAGGTGACAGTTCAGAGTCACCTATTCAACTCTTTACCAAACCTTCAAAACTTGTTAACAGAAAATCTACTTTGTTGTTAGTGCACCTGTTTTTGATGGAAGAGTAATAAAATTTTTTTTCAGTTCTGTTGTTCTCTGGTTGCAATAAGTGTTTTTAATTGGCCTCCTGCTATGGGAAACCTAAACAGAAGTTAATGTGGCTTATATATTTGTGCTTCTTTAACTATAACCTGAATGGGTGTATATAAGACTCAGCAGGAACTTGTCTTCTTTTTACCAGCAGGAAAAAGCTGCTTATTAAATGACATTGTCAAGACTGATTAGAAATTAAGGTTTTTAGAAGTAAGAAAAAGCAGTTAAAAGTAAATTGCAGGTAATATTACTGTGGTCATTCCAGAAGCACATTTCTTCTCAGAATGTTACTGTTCTTGCTCACAGCAGGCTGACAGACTGGATGTAGAGAGAATAATAAAATTTTTGTCTATGTTTATGTTCAGTATATGAGACAGCTAGACTGAATAGAAAGAGAAAATGATGTGCCACTAATCCTCAAGAGAGATGCCAGTTCAGATATAAGCTGTCAGGAAATTGTTCCCTTTACAATAGAGAACTTATTCTTACTCTTCTAATAATCTACCTGTTTTCTATGTAGTACTTGCTCAGGAATCGTGTCTATTCTATCTATCGCATTTCATAATTCCTAAAACAATGGGCTTTCTTTTTTCTCTCGTGCTCTCTTCTAGCCATATATATCCATACTTTAATTTCTATTTCTGTTACAAACCTGAAAGTCTCCTCCTGTTTAAGATTACTGTTACTGAGCAGGATAAGTAGCATGCTGAATAACCAGAGATTCAAAAAGGAGTAACATGGCAAACATATTCCCTAGGCATCATTTCCTCTCTGTTTACAGTGATGCATGCTGGAAGAAACATAGCCTTTCTTTCAAGACCTGAATAATGTTGAAATTCATGTCTTTGGATCCCCAGTTGAGACTCTATCAATTACTGAACCACATACCTGTAAATACCTCTATATCTAGTTATGTATCTATCCACCTAACTACTACCTGCTTATCTATGTATGCACCTATGTATCTATGTATGTATATATCTATCTTTTTGTTATACATTGAAACAAAAATTATATACGATTTTTTGTCTGTATACATATTACATACATGTATGTTCACATACATTTAAATGTTTGACTCACAAGTAGTCATAGATTATATATTATGTCTTTTTTTCCTGGAACACATTCATTTCCAGATTGCTGCTTTCTAGATTACTTTCTAGGACATTCAGTGGAAATAATTTTGTTTTCTTACATTCGCTACTTTGACTTTGTTCAAAACTAAGATGTTTACAAATGGATGTCTTGTTCTAGGAAGACATAAGCAGTGCTGGTCCTGACTGTAGTTTCATCTAATAATGAACTATTAGTCTCTCCATCTTGCCATGCTACTGAATGTAGCTGTGTAACAAAGTAATTATTTATTATTACCTCAAATTAACATGTATTTATGATATGCATATATTTTATTACAGCTGGTCTTTTGTCTTATTTAACTGCTGTGCAGGTACTTAGCTAGTAGACTGGAATTCATTTTTCCCAATCTCATGATACATTGATTTGTGTTCTCATACCTTTGCATGGGAAATCTATCTGAATTTACTTCTATAATCTAATACCACATTACAATATGTGAATGAAATATTCCTCCCTTCATGAACTTATATTTATGAGATAAATTATTTCCCTGTTGTCCATAAAATTTCCCAGTACTGTAAGTCCTGTATTAGAAAACCATAGTGTTTATTTTCAGTAGCAACAACATATGAGGCAATAGAATTAGAAGTATTAAGGTACAAGTTTAGCTTAATGACTTTAGATCTTTTATAATGAATGCAAGTATCTAAATAAAAGTGGGAATTAAAACTAGAGTACTGAACCAATGACTGTACAAGTAAGAGCTGGTCAGATATCTGAAGACACCATATTAACCAGGTGTAAAACCCACTCTCAGGTTATGCTGTCTGCCTCAGAGAAACCAAGCATACTGGTGTGCTGTTAAATGCTTAGCTTTCTGTGAGTAACTGCAAATATACATAAAGATGAATGCCATTTAATAAACCTCTTGAGCAGTTTTTAGATATTTAGAGGGTGTAGCCAGGATTAATCCATGGGGTTCAACCAGAAGATGTAGTCTATAATTTTAAGTGGTTTATCTTCTGGCAGGACTAGGGGGCGTGTAATTTTTTTACAGCCTGTTTTTGCCTTCAGATTGCTGGTAACATTACACTACATTACACTTAGACTACATTTTAGTGTACAGCACTATGTCAAATGTTAAATTGCATTATGTCACGGCAGTTTACGTTGTTCTACTAAAGGCTGGTACAATGTGTAACCAGAAGGACTACTGCTACACGTTTTCTTCAACTTAAAAATTTTCAATCAGGGAGCTCAGTAAAACATGTAATAATAAGAAATATAGCATAACGGTATGTTTCTAGTATAAAAATATATATTTTTAAATAATTATTTCCTAAATGTATTTGACACAGTATAATTACAAATTTAATCTGACAGGTCTTATACTGCAGCTGTAATAAAGTTACTCATTTTCAGAGCCATTAAGTTAACCACCTACCTGCTATAATGAGAAAGTCAAAGTGACCTTATATGAGACAATACGTGAAGTACGTTGAGTTATCATTTTCTGCTTTAGAATGTGTTCTATAACATTTCCTGAAGTAGTAAAAATAGAATTTTTACTGATAGAAGCAGCATGCAACTACTGGTGTGGACAATGGGAAATATGTTGCCACATGGTATGTGTGACAAAATATTTCAGAAATATGGGTATGCTAGACAGTATTGGATCATTTCTTCTATGTTTAGGGATAGATTTTTCCTGCCTAGAATGAAATATTAATTGATACTGTAAGGGTCTATGGAATGTGTGAACATCAGCTTCATTCAAGTTATCTGATACAGGATCTTTTCCATTCAAAAGGGGATAATAAATAATGGACGAAGTGATAAACAACATACACAGACAGACAAACAGGAGACAAGGGTTAATAGAGGCAAAGTCTCCCAAGATTTCGCATCATTAATTGAAAAGTCATTAAGTAACTTACAGGCACAGCTTTGGAGAGGGCCAACCTGACCATGGTAACTGGGACAAAGGGGAGAAAGAGGAGGAAGATGAGGAATCGGGATATCACAGGGATAGATTGTGGAACTATGCAAAATTTATTAAAGAAAGTTTAAGGGAAGAAGATTGAGGAGAAATTAATAGAAGAAAAGTGGGGTAGAAGGAGCAGGTCAGGTGGAAAACAGGCCTAATCAGCATGCTTATGCAGCAGAACCCTGTACCTGAACACTTCAGTCTGTCTTATTTTCTTATTAAATCTTCTTTTAACAAATTCTCTGAGCAATCTCACTCGCTATCGCATGTGTGTCAGTGCAGTAAAAGTGCCATCTGCTGACGGGGCTGGTAAGAGGCAACTGGGTGCCAGCCTCTGCAGACAGATACCCTGGTCTGACAGTAGGTGCCCCTGGCCTGTGGTGTCAACTACAGGAGTCAGTGGGGTCATTAACCTTCAGCCACTGAGGTGGGTGTGGTGTGTGTCCCCAAACCAGCTTCTGAGGAGGGTATGAGTGAGGAGAGCAAGTAGCTTAGCGGTGACAGCTGGATTGGGACTGTGAGTTACAGCATGTGTGCCAGGTGCCAGCTTCTGGCAGCAAGCATCTAATCCTGCCCCCAAACTGTCTCTGTGTGGGGTGTGAGTGTGGAGTTGATGGTAAATTCCAGGCTGAGGGCAGCTGGGGAGTAGGGGGCCTTGGGTGTGGGCAGGGCTATCAGGTGAGCGGAGTGTCTGTGCAGGCATTCAGGAGGACCCACAGACAGGATGCCCGTGGGACAAGTGTGTGAGTTCTGCGTGTGTGCAGTGAGCACCCAGCGGGACCAGCCCGTGAGTCAGGGACCCATGGGATGAGTAAGGGGGGCTGGGATCTGGGCAGGGGTGTTGGGCAGGCAGAGGGACCATGCTGGTGCTCAGGGGATCTGCCAGTGTGTGTGCGCTTGTGAACCCGGGGAGTGTGGGGTGTGTGCTGCACTTGTGACCTTCTGCCTCTGCCTGCCCAAGAGGAGGAGCGGACATGCCCCTGTGTGCTGTGCCTGGTGTGAGTCCTGAATGTGGAGGCTGCTGGAGGCTGTGCCTCATCTGTGGTTCTCTGTGTGGTCATCTGTGTCCATGTCCTCTGTGTGTCTGTGTGAAATTCACCACTGGTTGAAGTGATAGCAGCAGCCACATCCCCTAGCCTGAACAGAGCCTGCAAGCCTCCAGGCACCAGCATGTATGAGAGGAGTTCATGGCCTGAAACTGCTGGTGGTGCTAAGCCATAATCCTTTAGCGTTAAGATAGTAGCTTGTGAAAGATAATCTAGTATGGGGGCATCCCAGTTAAATTTAACTACTAACTTTTGCAGTGAAATCTCCTGTGATAAAAGACGGGATTCCAGAGGCTGTTTCAAACACCTGAATCAATTGAGGTAAGCTGAAGCAAAAGGTAAATTAAATATTATGATTGCAGCTGTTGCTAACATTACTGACGATAGAGACAGATCATATTTATGCAAATAGCTGCAATGCATTAATTGATCAATTAATAAATTAATAGCATAAATTGCATATTAATATTTGAATACAAGTGTTTGTAAACACGTAAATTAATCAAATCCTGAACCTGAGTGTTCTTATAGGGTTTATTTGCAAATATACCTCTCTATAGAACTGCATATTCCCCCAATACCTCATATGGCCAAAGTCATGATGTAAAGTAGTAAAAACAGTTACGATACAGGGACGGAAAAATGAGAAACATTTAAAGTTAACTCCAGGGACATATTTTCTTCAAATGTAAGTGGAATATAAATCTGCAAAGAATTTGTCATTGGGTTTTCTGAAAAGGCCCAGTGTGGAAAATGTGAACATGTTAACTGCTGATATAAAAGACTTTTCTGTCACAATCAGGCAAAATAAGCGGACTGCATGGCTAATATCTCAATGCATTCAGTTTGGTCTCATCCAATTGCTTATTTAATTCCTAGACATGGCAAGGAGTTTAAAAGCGAATTAACATTGTGTCATTTCCATTTCACGAAACTTGAGTGAAGCAAATTGCCCTCCAGGTGTGTCCTGAATAACATGTTGGCTGATTCTCTTCCAAAGGAAATTAGTGATCTACACTGCTTGAAAAAATGATTTACAATACATTGAAATATTTTCAGACAGATACTGATTTGAACACCAAAATGAACAGTCACCACTCACAACAGTTATTGCATTTACCCACATGCAAGAGAATTGTAAAATGATTCTATTCATTTTCAGAGTACAAAAGAGAAAAAATATCCTAAACAAAAGCCTCATTTTCTTTATTTTCCTCAATTTTTCACAGCTTTTTGGGGTTGAGTCTTTTGGAGTTTTTTATACAGCTCTGTGCCTAACAAACTACATGAGAATAATGGATAATTCTGGTATGTTGTAAAGGATTTGGTATGAGTAAAGCATAATTCTAGTATGTTGCAAAAGATTTGGCACTGCCAGCAGGGGTACAACATACACAGCAGAGCAATTTGAGGTAACCAGTTTCTCTTTCACTGATGGCTAAACAAATCTATACTTTTTACCGTGCCACATTTGCAATGAGGTAAACACCAGTGCTGGGATCAGAACCTGTGTACGAGTGACTGAAACATAATAAATATGATATAATTCCAAGTGTATCATTTCTCAAGGGAAAATATATATCTGGGTATGATTAATTGCCATTTCTGCATGCCAGTATCCCTCCACTGATGATAAACGGAATTAAAATTCTTCACTAAGATTCATTGCTTAACTCTTCCTCAAAAGGTGAAACAAATTTCACCCAATAGAGGGAAAAAAAGAAGAATATTTTAGATTCAGGTAAAATCAATCGTACAAGCACCACAAAACATAACTCTACATCTTTCAGAGTATGTATAGACAGCTTTTCAAGTTACAAATCAAAACTGAAAAATTAATTCACTAGTTATTATATTTATCTTAAGGTTATTTATAGAAGTCCATTCATGGATGTGCTAGTAGCATAAAACCAATTACGTTAGATGAAGTTTATCTGGACTCATGTAAAGAGCTGTGTAGGAATTAAAGAAAGTGAAGGATGCAAGTGCTGTGTTGGCAGAGAAATACGCCCTCTGCAAACAGCATTTTAATAGCATGAGTATGCATCGAGAGGGTTCCTCTTGGGAAGGATACAATTTCATGATAACCAGTGCAGGTGCAGCGGGACACTGTCCTTCATGTACAAAGCAGGAATAGTCCTTGGTTCTGCTTCCCATCATGGTGGGAATTCAACACCAATGTCTGGCAAACGTTTGTCACCTCAGAAGGTAAAATGTTCTTCGCAAACAGCATATGTGATTTGCCTCTGAAACTAGCTAAGGTAATTTCAGGGTGGGTACATTATTAGAATTTAATTTTCAAGTTTATTTACACAAAATGCTTCTCTATCTTTAGAAATAGCATTTTCAGATAATGAACACTGCTTATCATGTGTTAAATCATTTGGGTTTTGAAAGAGCAATGTATCAATTTTTATCAATATAAAAGTGTCTGTATCAATTGCTTACAAAACAGAAGAGAAAGAGCTAAATTATTTTACCCTCCTTTGATTGAACCTAATATAACTCAATTAGCCTACTGTAGTAAAGTAGTCAAATCTATTTGCTAAATTTTTAGACTTGTAGCAATAAATAGTTGACTGGTAGAGAAGGTGATTGGTACTTAGAAAAGTCTCACAAAGAAATAAAAAGGGTTGTGGAGATGAATATCATTATTGCAGATTTGCTTTATACAAAAATGTTTGATTCCAGTTAACCAAACAGACCAAAAAGCTCTCTATCTGTTTTAGACTGTGGAATGATAAGAGTGTATTTCAGATGAACATAAAACAAGAGAAAAGGAATATTATCGTTGAAATTATTGACAATAGCTTAGAAAGGAGATGAAAGTCATGATTTCTTATCTCTTTTAACTCTCTCTAAGACAGATAACATTGCATTTCCTCATCAAATTATTGTGTAATAAAAATCCTCTGATAAATTCAAATGGAATTTTCCATTAAGTACAATCTAAAAAAAATATTCTGGTTTTCAAGCTATAATTGCATATAATTTTTATTAAATATTTAATATAGTTTTGCATAGGTAGAATGTTTTCTGAACTTGTCAGTATGTGGCATTCATTTCCTGCAACTTCTGAGTGCAATCAGCAAACATATAACAAATGTAACAAAAAATAACATTAGCACACAGTATGTGTCAATCCAGTATAAGGTAAAAATACATATAAATGTTGTATTTTTAATTTGTATGTGTTAATGGATGCTAGAAGCATCTGCTGCCTCCAGCAACTCTGGTTCTTGGGATTTCTCCTGCCACTGTGTCCAGCCCTGTGACCTTGAGGTCTCCATCCAAGTCCAGTGGACGTAACTGATACGTTCCTGCTTGTAAGGTCAGCCAGCAGTGAGGTTGGATGTGTATCTCACACACTCACAAAGGACCCAGAGGGCCACAGACAAGGCCACAAGAGAGCCACAGACAAGGCTCTGCCCCCGGTAGCCCCCACATTCAGGACTCACACCAGGCACATCCCCTTAGAGGACACAGGGGTACATCCCCTCCTTGTCTTGGGCAGGCAGAGGCAGAAGGTCACAAGTGCAGCACACACCCCACACTCCCTGGGTTCACAAGCACACGCATATTCGTGGATGCCCTGATCACTGCCACAGCATTGCTGCGTGCTTGGCACCCCTGTGGACACACGAAACACCAGCTGAACACAGATACCAGTTCATATCACAGCAGGGAAAATTTTTCTGCTAAATTCACTGTATTGTATCATGTGCAGTCGTAACACGTGGACCTACTCTATACTTCTGGATGACAGATAACTGTTGAACAAGTGGGATAACTGAGATAGGGAGGAAGAGTCCTGTACCTACAAGCTATATAAGATCCAGGAGCAGGTCAGGATGTGTTATCAATCTAGCAGAGAGGGTGCATCATGATCTGAGACTAATTGTCCAGAGACAAATCCAGGATCTTTCTCACATCTCTGTTAAAATTAAATATAGCCACTTGATACAACTACCCCTCTAATACATCAGGGTCTTGGTGGGAGGCAGGATGGAGTAAGTTCATTTGCAAATTAAACAATAGCAATTGAGTTACGAGGTATTTCCTGGGGCTCACTGATCACAAAAAAGGAAATAAATGCAGCTAGTCCTTATTATCAGGAAACTGTTCTGATGGTTTTATTATTTTCTACACATTTGTAAATGCTTTATGACAAGGTCGGATAACAAGTACACACATATCAGGATGATAAGTATTGTAGAAATGCCTGAAGGTTGTTGCTACTGCGAGGTGAGAGTGAAAAAATAATCTCTAAGATACCTTTGTCATGGCTATTACTATTTCATTGGTATGTATAAAGCCTTTCTGGAAAATTAATGTGTGATTTACTAAGCAACCAGTTTCTGTGAACCATCTCTCTACATTCAATTCAGCATGTAATTAATATTTAAACATCTTTTCCCTTTTCTTTAGTTTTGTATTGTTTCTCAATGACAAATATTTTTACAGCTTGAATAAACATTAGCCAGGGTTCTTAAATTAATGTTTGCATATATTTTCTATTTAGTTTACCTACTGAATGTATGACTATATCTGTTTCTACCTTAGGTGCGTGCCAAGTACCACAAAATATTTTCTCTGCTTTCAGAAAAATGATTTATTCATTGATTGATGAATAAATCAAAATTATCAGTATAGCATGTAAGAACTGAAAGATCAGTTCATGATTCTGAAAACAAAATAAATAATTTTAAAAAAATCTTACACTCTTAGTAAGTTCTTGATACAAAACCACTGAATGTAACGGAAAATCTTCATTACCATTAATAGGAAAGACAGCAAACTTAAAATGCATTACAGGGAAAACTGTACAAATGGAAGGAAGGCAGTGTATTCTACCAAAAAAAAAAAAAAGAGGGGAAAAAGATAAATTTTAAAAAGAGGAAACTTTTAAAAAAGAAAAATGAAACCAAAACAGACTTTCTTTCCTATTTAAAACCTAGACATATTATAATTCTTTGAAAATAATCATGTATGTGGTTTTGTATTTGCAAATTATATTGGAGCTAATGGTGGGCTGGTTCCTTTGAAGCTCACCTTACATTTAGCTACTACATTTAGCTGAAACACCCTTGGGAAACACCCTGTTAATAAATAGGCTACAGTAGATATCATATTTAGGCATCTCTGAATGTAACATTAAAACTGGATTTTGTTCAGCATATCTCTGGGAGATTGGGTTCAGATAACCCTATTTAACCGACATTAATAGAACTCTTTTCTATCAATTGTCTTTTCAAATCTATCAGTATTAAATATTGCAATACTCTGTCAGCAGAGTCCATAATTTAATCATACATTATTTCAAATATTTTGAATATTCCGATGACTAGATATTCACTTGTCCCTTTTTTTTTTACGACACATACTGAAAAATCATCCCTAATTCATAATCTGTACCATGCCAATCATGATTCTATAGGTCCTTCTCATAGCTCCTCTCAGTCATACCTTTTGCAAACTAAAGAGTTCCCAGGCTGCTTAAACTTTCTCCATAGAGACCAATATCCAAAAATGGGGAAAAAGAGAATAGAATGGATACCATTCATGTTTTAAATGAAGATTGAAATTAGAACTGACATAAAGCCAGTCACAATGGGAGGAACAACCTTATTACAAAGAACCACAAAAATATCACAACATTCGTGGATTCTGGAAGACTGCCCATCTGATTTACTTTCTCTGAGACTTTTGTTATTCAGCTAAGTACATTTAAGTTGGGATGATCAGAAAGAAATACATTATTCAAGTTTTGGTTTTATTATGCAGTGTAATGAAGTTTCCTACTTGTTCCAGAGCCTTTGTTAATAATTCTGATACTGTTTTTGCTTTGTTTTATCTGAGTACAGAACAGATTTCTGGAGGACACTCCACAGATCATGTACATCATTTCACATCTATGTGGACTCCAATATCACCAATATTCCTGAAGGGATAACAGCTATTTTAAAGTTTGCTACTCAATAGGAGTGTATCTACACTGTGCAAAACAAGACATTAAGGTCATCAGGTTAGTGGAAATCCAACACAAGACATACCAGTACTGTGATACCGTAAAGACCAGTTGCCCAGTGTTATATGTATCACATTTGTATACCCTAGCTTGGTCACGGAAGTGATACTTGAGCAGGAATTGAAGTAGGGCCTAGAATCAGACTTAAAACTTTAAATTTGAAAGTTTTGCTGTGTTTTGAGAATATTTAAAGCCTCTGAACAGCATTGTCTTTGATTTACACGAAGTTTGCAGCTAAATATTCTGTAGTCTTGGCTGTGGAGGTCACTCCTAATTAGACCTTTTCAACTATAATCTCGCTGAATTCTCTTTTTACTTATGAAAAATGAACCAGGAACTCTCCTTGCTTTGGGATTGGCTTATGTGTTTCTAGAATACGTGAAGCTGAGGAGGAAATGGAGCACCCACTTTTTAATCAGGCAAAGAAGAAGGAGTACACCACCAATAAGGAAGGAAGAAAAATATTTCCAAAGTTAGCAAAAGTTGATTGACTTAATTTAAAAAATGTACTTGCAATGAAGGGTTTTTAATTTGTTTGAATTTTGCTTATTTATTTGTTTTACATTGTTTTATTAAATAAGAAATTTCATCAGAGCAGCGATGCCTCCTTTGTTGGCAACTGGCTCTACAAATGCCATGAAAGCAAATTTCTCTGGTAGTCAGGGCAGATTTAGGAAATGTCAAGCTCACCTAAATATCCTGCAGTTTTTTGCAATGAGACAAAGTAGCTGTAAAAGGAGGGATTTGGTACTGCTCTTATTTTTGGTTTTATATTTTGAATGGAGAAAAGTGATCCTAGAGGAGAAAAGTGATCCTAGAGGAGTAAGGAATTGCTTAAATAAGAACAAAGTATTGTAAAGCATGAAGAATGTAAACTAAAGGAATACATTTCCATACAGGGAAAACTTCGTATGGAATACTGTGGTACAAGTAATTAAAAATTATTTTGTTTATATAGAATATTTATTTATATTTATGTATATACACAATTATTTATAATTATATAAAAATTGATAAGTATATATTCTATAATTATATTGACTATAATACATTATAAATATGCTTATATAATGTAATTGTGAACATTATTATACTGTAAGACTGAATTTTTGTACAAAAAGTAAAAATATTCACAAATTCATCAGCAGTTAAATAATGTGCTCTACTAGTACATTTAAATAATATACTTTACTAGATCCTGTTTATTAATCTGAATATATGTTAAAAACTTCTAAATTCTTGGCCAAAATGTGTTTTAAAGGCACATTTAGAGGGCAATATTAGTTCTGTCACAGTATGAGCTGCAAGATTTTGGTTTTACTGAATATACTGTAAAAAGCTCTTGGACTTTCATAGTATATACTGCCAATGATTTTCACCCTGAGGATTTAATAGCCTTGTGTGGCATTTATGGTCTTTTTACATCAATTTTTTGATACATAGGGTTTATTCTGTGTATTGCAGACTCAGTGGTAGAGTTTATTGCAGCCATCATTTTACACGTCCTTGAAATGTTTCAGCTCCTTAAGTACGATAAGAAAATGTGTATTTAATATATACATCTAACTCCTGACATGGGTTTGCTTGACACAGCCAGATGTAAAAGATGTTCTGTGATGTGGCAACAGTTCTGCAATAGTGTATTTGAGCTGTGCAATTAAATTAATTTGTGTCAGTGATGATAACAGAAATATATATAATATATGGAGTCACACTTTCTTGCTCTTGAGAATAAATTACCTATTAAACTATTAACTGTTGAGACAATACATTGATATGAAATGCTGATTACTAATGTATCTCAGCAATAATGTTGACACATTGGTCCATAGTCACAATTGCTGCAAAACCACATACTTTCCTTAAGCAAATCCAGATATAAAAGTTCACCCTAGCCGTTTTGGTGATTATAGCACTCAATTCATATGCAGTGTCTTCTTTGAAATGAAATAGCTCATTATGTTCCAGGGTGGTTTTTTTCTTTTTCCAAAATAATAAAAGCAATTATAGTGGCTATCATTCTTAAAAAATAATTACCTGTCAAATTTCATTTGAAAACCAAATCATTTTAACTCATGCATTTCTTACATAGCTTTAAATTTCTAACCTCTAATTTTTAATCTTGGGTAGTTTTTTAAATAAAAAATAGTGATATTTTCCTAATGTATGCTTTTACATATGAATGCAAGGTGTTGAATTTCAAAATTAAGAGATTTGATCTAGAGAAATTAAGATATTCAAAATATATCACTTCACAATCCCATGTAACATCCTGTTTCTATAGAGTAATCTTTCTGTAGCCATGCTGGAAGCATTTTTCCTAAGACTGGAAGAGAGAAACACAACAGTATAATTCATTGAATATTGTCCTTCAGAATGTTGTCAGTTTGAGACAGCTCATAGGAGATATCCAAAATCTGTACAACTGAGACCTGTCCAAACACTTTTCCAGAAATAATGGGTTTATGTCTGTGAACTGCCTAAGTACAAGGAATGAGAACACAATCAATCTGCCATATGGCTGTATTGCAGAATGTTGCTACACAAAGACGTTTTCAATTCCTTTTATTCTTTCAAGAATGAGCATGTGTTAATGTATTTTGGATGTAATTGAATGTTGTTTATGCTCTTCTCCATCTTCATTCTAGTAAGAAATAAACATCAAAACAGATTTTCAATGATTAACGATGGTAGAATTTGACTTCCCCATTTTCTTCTTGAGTACAAATCTGTATTATTAATCTGGACAGCTGCTGGAGGAAAAGCAGCAATGCATAGAAATACATGGGTGCTATGATCTGTACCTCGGAAGGTGGCAGAATTTGTTCTCTGGGGATATGCACCTTCTCCTTAACCAAATCTTTTACGGACATGTTGTCTATATTTTCACAACTATTGCTCAATGTAGCATGTATGTTAAGAGTGTTAAAATTGAGAGTAAAATGAACGCTCTCCTTGCAGGTACTTCAGCAGTCTCTTCTCCAAGAATAACTTCTCACAAATTTGTTACAACCATGCATTAAGAGTTTTATGAAATACTATTACAAATTAATTGCTTAAACATCTTCTTAGTGATTTTCAATTTGTTGATGGATTGTGTCGTGAAGCATGTAATTCCTGGAGCAAATAATTTAAAAAATGTTTTTATTCTCTCTCCCTAGGTATCCACACTATCTGTGTGTGGGCAGTTGAGCCCAACCAACAGCTGAGCACCCACTTGGTGACTTGCTCAGACTGCTGCCCCCAGAAGGATGGAGGAGAGGAATGGAAGAGCAAAAGCTGAAAACCCATGGGTCGAGATTAATGCAGTTTAATAGGTGAAGAAAAGTTTTTCAGGCAAGCAAAACAAAACAAGAAATTAATTTGCTACTTCCCATCAGCAGGCACAAGTTTAGCCACTTGCTGCAATGCATGGCTTCAGTATGCATAGAGGTTCTTGGGAAGACAAACGCTGTAATCACAAATATACCCCCTCTGTCCACCTTTACCTGAGCTATTATTTCTCAGCACACCTTCATATGCTGGGGGTTATCCCTTCGGCCAGCTGGGGGCTGCTGCCCTGACTGTGTCCCCTCACAATTTTTTGTGCACTCCCAGCCAGCTGTCTTAGTGGTGGGATCAGCGTGAGAAAAACATAAAACCTTGACACAAATTTAAAACACAGCACCGTAATAGCACCTCAGACAGAGCAAGCTAACCATGTTAATGACTCACTCTTCTTGGAATCCCATTATACTGCTGACCTAGGTTCCTGCCTGGGAAAATCCTACTTTAAAAAAAAATGTATAGCCAAAACAAATGTAAATATTTTAAGCCTGTTGTTTATTTTCTTTTATGCATTTTATCTGTCATGAAGGTATTTGCACAGAAAGAAAATCTGGCTCAGCACATCTGTGCCTGTCTTAATACAAAATTCTGTTTCCTTAGAAAGATTCCCTAACAGATTACTTGTAAATATATATATTCATACACACACATATACACATAAATATGAATAAATGTACATTTATATATACACAATATATGTTTATTTTTATATGACAAATGTTGTTTGATTTAGTTGGGGTTTTGGGGGATTTTTTTTTCCATCAGCTAAATTATACCAGAAGGAGAACTTAAAGCAACTAAGGACCAAAATGGCACACAACATTTTTTCATTATTTCCAATATTTTATACTTTGTAGAGGAAAGAATTTATAAGAATTGAATATTTTGAAGCACACAGACTATCCCAGCTTAATCACTTCTCAATATAAATTTTTTTTTTCTCCCTGTTTTTTAGAGTTAACTGCACTGTGGATGAAGCAAACTTTCTGATTTTATTAGGTGATACAACTAAGCTTTGCAAAATCACCTGACCTAAATTATCTATGGCATAATTGCTAATTGATTTTGCTGCCTCTTGCAATAGTGTGCAATATATCTACTTGGGTTAGAATTTGTAGTCCACACCTTATTTTCCAAGGAGATGCAATGAGTTTGTCAGGTAAACTATGCAGAGTATGATGTAATATACATTATTATTGTAAGTTCAGAGACATGGTTCTGCATTCAAGGAAACCCGAATTAATATGACGGAAATGTATATTCTTCAAGTAGGTTTCAGCGGAAAACTGCAACAATTTAAAGCTACTGTGAAATCTGCTTAAAAATGTTGCAGGTTTTGGTTATGTAATTGGCTTTTTGTTTCTCAGCAGAGGGGCTATAAAGCAGTCATGATCCAGAATATGTATGTACACAGACTGCACACAGGCAGGAGATTTGGACAAAGTGATCTGTACTGTAGAAAATACAGATGATCCATATTTGCAACTGAATCTTTGTGCTGTTAGTCACAAGAAAACAGACATGATGATTACTGTCAAATTTTTAAGTTGTAAAGGTTCTGGTTTTGATACAGAATATATGATGTCATACATTAACCAATAGGGCTCTCTTTATGTTTGATTCAACCCCTTTGACAGTAAAAGAGAGATTGAATTTTTAGGCCTATTTCAACCATAAAAGAGAGACATGATCTCTCGGGAAACTGGTTGTCCTCAATGCTTAGAATTCTTAGACATTTCTTATAGCTGTCTAAATTTTTTTCTTTGCTTTCTTTTTTTCCTGTCATTTTTCAAAATAAGTTGTTGACTTGCTGAAAGAAATCCACCATATTTTTCAGAGTTTGGACAATCTAAAATCACAGACTGTTTGTGTGTTACAAGCAAATGAATACAATGATATTTGTCTAGTCTGATATTTAAGACAAATAGATAAGCAAGATTCACAAACCATTTTACATCAATCTTACATCCACATGCATACACTTATACACACATTGTTTTGTAGATTAGGAGCATTCCGCGGATCATTTTCTCTTTATGATAAAAGTGCACAAGCTTTCTGTCACATTTGTTGAAATTAACATAAAAGTACAAGAACAAATTTGTGAGAATATGGGCATGAGTCTATTCTTTCTATGTTCTCTTATAAGGGTTATCTTTCTCAAAAGCTTGTCTTTGTGGACATGTCTTATATGAAGTAATGTTTTGGAGTCATTAATCTCTTATTTGCAGTTTTAAAGTAAGGCCCATACTATAAAGTTCACAAAAATCTATAAACTGATAGACCTAAATGGGGTACAAGCAGCCACACGGTTTTGTTTATAGCAAGTTGAAAATAGCTCCTTTTAATAAATTTGGTTACGTTAAATAAATTTATGGATCTACAAATAATGAAGAAACAAATACAAATTGCAGTAGTCACCAAGTGACTATTGTGTTTTGAGCTCTGATTTTATAATTAACTTCTTAAAAAGTGTATTTGCTTAACTATCTTAACTATCTTTTTAAAAAAAAATAATTAATTTGATTATTGAAAATAGCACTTTTTAAATTTTGCAGTTGTCCATAATTAATATATTTAGACTCAGACACTGAAATAATTTCTATGGCTGGTAATTGATTCCCTGTTCATTCCACTCACATCTGTAACTTTTTTTAAACTTTACCACAGACATCTGCAAGATAATAGATGTGTGTTCATTCTAAGGCAGTCTGTCTCAACGTATGAATCTGAGCTGACTCACTGAAATCATCATATGAATTTACAAAATTATTCTATTGGAACATAACATTATAACAGCATATGTAACATATGTAACAGCAAACTAGCCTGCTCACATATTAACTATCCTTACACTTGAGAGATGGGTGAAGAGGCAGATCCAAATGGGTTTATATTACCACTTGGAGTTCATTGATGCCAAATCTTCTGAGCTTCTCTAATCAGACTTTGCCACCATATGGAAAGTATCAGTTTTATCCTGTGGTAATCTGACCTTCTTTCACCACATCTCTGGTGAATATAAATAGAAACTGAACAAGTGTTGCCTGGTTTTAGATCCAAAATAGAACAGAGTCAGACTAATGCTGAAATTTTACCTTTTTGCTAATATGTACTGCATGACAATTGTTACAGCAAAGTCAATGGAGAAAAGTTTACGTGAATCTCAATCTAGGAAATCTAACAGGTCATATTTCCCAGAACAGAACACAAAGTGCCTTGGCTGTTGGAAGATTTCTTATGAGGAAAAAGTACTAATCTGCACTGATTCCTTTCCAGGGACAAAATCTGGGCTTACGTATAGGTGTGAGAGTCTCACCTAAATGCCTGACAGTTTTCCAGCTGTTTTCCCGTGTGGGTATTGACAATTCGCCATGTACTGCCGTGATCTGATCAGAAGATGTCATAACACCCAGGGTAATAAGAGAAGGAATATCAGTTCTTGGCTGCTCTCACATCTCTCAGCTGAAAGTTTAGGCTCAGCCAGATACTAATGAACAGGGAACAAATGTACTGTGGTGAAAGACAGCACTAACAATTTCAGATTTCTTGGTCACAACTGTATTCTATTAAAAACTTCCTTTTCCTTTGTAAAGCTGGTAGGGAAAATGCTATTTTAGAATTTGTTCTAACCCATACAGAAATACTGATTCAGAAACTACAGGTATAATGTGAGTTGAATAAAATGTACTTAAAAGTGAATACTGATTAATTCTCTAAGGAATTGGTGGTAGAAGAAAAGAAGAAGAGTAAAGATAATACAGTTCAGAAAATCCAAAGTGGGCATCTCAGGGAACTAAGAGATGAGGTGCTTCAGAGAGAGAGAGGGGGAGAGAGAGAGAGAGAGAGAGAGTAATGTATGAAGAAATGTGAAAGAACTGGCAGTAATGGAAAAGCTAAGATTATACTCATAGCAGCAGAATATAAAATCCCACAGCTAAGATAGGAAGCCTATTAAGAAAGGAATACAGGACCAGAAATTCTTCAATGATGTGAAAATAAATATTAGATAAATAAATCAAAAATGGAAACAAAGGTAGATTTCTAATAAGATGCCTAAAGGATACAAAAAAAACCCCAGAAAAATGGGGTAAAATCAGGGAAACTAAGGTGCAAAAAAACCTTTCCATTAGCAAAGAACAGAAGAGCCCCAGGAGAAGGAAATTAAAAATAAG
This sequence comes from Rhagologus leucostigma, assembly GCA_013397725.1. Classification (NCBI taxonomy): domain Eukaryota; kingdom Metazoa; phylum Chordata; class Aves; order Passeriformes; genus Rhagologus; species Rhagologus leucostigma. The sequence continues at coordinate 452,210 of VZTD01001037.1, forward strand.
AAAAAAAAGAGGCAAGGATACATAACAAAATTTGGATTGCGTAAAGATCAAGACAAATGGTACCTTCTTTGCTTTAAAAAACAGAATAAATAAACAAACCCCACCTTGTTTTAACTATACATATAAAGAAATAGAATTTATGAATTGTTTTACAGAAAAAAAACCAAAATAGAAAGAACACACTATAATGTATCTTTTATAGAGTGGGCAAATTCAATTTGTGCATCTTGACTAAATTAATTTTTTTATGTAAGGAATTAATTTTACAAAATGTCTAGACTCCTGGAAAATAATGCTTTGGAGTTCTGGTATCCAGAGTTCTAATAGGAATAAGCTTAATATTGAACCTGAAAAAATAAGTTGAATAAAAAAAAGAAAGGGAAAAAAAAGCTCAGAGCATTACAGTTGTGTTAGTCTAACTCCAATGTCTGGCAGGATTCTGTAAAAAAAATTATTAAGAAATCAATTTCTAAGTACCTCGAAGATAATACGGTGATAAAAAAGGACAGCATGAGTTTGTCAAGAACTGATCATGTCAAACTAATCTAATTTCTTTCTCTGACAGTCTAACAGGCCAAGTGAATAAAGAAGAAGCAGGAGGTTAGGTACAGCTTGACTTTATTACGGTTTTTTGACACTGCCATGCATGACATTCTTATAAGCAAGCTAAGAAAATGTAGTTAAGGTATAATCACCCACTTAAAACTTACTCTGGAGAAATAGTTATTAAAGGCTTACCTATCCTGGGAGGGTGTTTCAAGTGTCATTCCTCGTGGATCTGCCTACCCCTTTCTTGTTTTCATTAATAGTTGGCATGAATGAAATATGTAAAGAGATTCACAGAATCACAGAATTTATTAGGTTGAAAAAGACTTCTGAACTCACTGAGTGCAACCAATGATCCAACACCACCACGTCAACTAGACCATGGCACTGAGTGCCACATCCAGTCTTTCCTTAAATGCCTCCATCCCGTCCCTGGATGGCTCACTCCAGTATCTAATCATGCATTCTGTGAAGAAGTTCTTCCTAATGTCCAACCTAAACCTGGTTCAGTTTAAGACTACATCCTCTTGCCCTGTCACTGGTTGCCTGGAAGAAGAGACCAACTCCCTTTCAGGGAGTTGTGGGGAGTGATAAGGTCACCCCTGAGCATCCTTTTCTCCCCAGCTGCCTCAGCCTCTCCTCACAGGCTCTTGCTCCAGACCCTTCGCCTTTGCTCCATTGCCCTTCTCTGGACATGCTCCAGCACTCCATTGTCCTTCCTGAACTGATTACATCACAGTAGAAGAGATGGTAGTGATTTTCAAGGACAGCTTATAGTGTGATTTGACATATTCCTGCAAAATTCAACAAATTTAAATTCAGAGTATTTCAAGTTTCATTCTACTTTTTGTATGCACAAAACTCATTGTTTCACTGTGTACTAAGAATGAGTTGACATTCAGAGAATTTCAATCAGAGAATTTCAGTCAGAGAATACAGAGAAATTCAATGGTTATATCAAAACCTAAGGTGCTAATGAGGCCTAGCTGACTAGAATTTTTTTTCTTTTTAAAGGCAAAAATGGATCTTGGCCCTATAATAGATTTGAAATCATGAGTCAGTTACGTGAAACAGAAAGAAGAACTCTAATTCTGGAGCACATTAAGATAGTATTTAATGTTAAGACATTATGGTGGTAACAATTCTCGCTCTTTGCAGCACAGGGGAAGCACTGGCTGGAATCCTTCCTCTTCTTAACACCCACGGACAGTAATCCACAAAATAGCACTCAGAGAGGAAACCTTTGATCTCCTGTTAATTGATTTGGGTTTTTTATAATATATATAATGATAGATTTAAGAATGTCGGTTCTAGTATGATATTTGTAAAAATTTTGTTTAGACAATAATATTGGTGCATTTCTGTATGCTAGAAGACCTTTCTCCCAGTTAGGTTGTCTAATTTGAGATTCCACAAACTCACAGTAGGCAGTGAGACAATGTGTTTTGTGCATACTGAAAAGTAAACCTGCATACAGGACACATGCTGATTCAGAAAGACCTTCCAGCTTATGAAGCCAGAGAAAATGAAACCTAACTTCTCCCATTTCTTGGTGGTATCATTCATATTCTCACTTACAACTTAAGCTGCAGACTTAAGTTGCAGACTAAATAGAAGAGTGAGAGCATTATTGTAGAGTACTAAGAAGCTCTACTGTACAAACATACTTATTTCACTCCAGCTATTTAAAGGACTGGCTGAACATTTGCATGATATTCTTTAAAAGCTAAAATAACTGTAATCAATCCATGCATTCAGTGTACTTTGTGATAGCTCATTTGCCATGTTGCACTTATATTCCAATAAAGAAGTTTATAAATTTTCAAACAATTCTACTGCATTTTAAGCATTAGTCCATCCTGGGAATTGAAGAGCCACTCAACTTCTAGAGCTCAGCTGACAAGGCAAATCCAAGGCATGCAGTCATCTGAATGGCTTATTAAACTTAAATCATAACCAATTAGTACAGATTGTACTGTTCCCCTCCCTCACTGGTAAATACTCATTTATTTTCTTGTCTCATTTACTTTCTTGTATATCATTATTAATAAGCTTTCTCTCCTGCATAAAGCAACATGCCTGCAAAAGCAGATGAAAGGAAACAATGAAGTTCTTGTAGATTACACATGCTGACATTTAAGGTATTGTAAAATTTTATTCTCTAGGGTTCTGGCCTTGTACTGTGTTGTTCATAGCACTTTCTGCTATGAAAGGGTAAAAAACCTACACACTTTCCAGTAAGTACAGGAAGAAAGATGGAGGATGGAGAAAAATCCTACAGGGACCAAAATCATGCCTACTTTCTGGAAAACTTAAAGTTTTGTCCTCACACACAGCTAGAAAAAGTAAAGGGCATGTATGCTGAGAATTGAAAGAGCAAATGGTATCTGACAGGGAGAAAAAAACAGGAAAAAAAATTGCAGCTTGTTGTTTAAATTGGTTGTCTGTGTTCCACACCACAGAAAAAAAGTCACTCCATTTCTTCTTTGAAGACATTTGCTGCTGCATGTTGAGAATAATCATCACAGTGGTGCTGAAAGCTATCCTACAAGAAGGACATGCATTAATTCAGATACTGCTTCTTAACATGTCTTTAATCTGGAGCAAAAACACAGACTTTGATGTCATTTTCTTTGTCTTGAGGTTTGGCCTCCAAAAACAGCTTCAGACACGGGGTTCCTCCAAGGCTTGACAGACCTGTATGAATAAATGTCTGAGGCATCAAGGTTGTTGGAAATGGTACTGGATGCTTATGCCTAAGTAACTGAGTCAGGCCCAATTTTTTTCTGGGATTCACCTTTCTTGTACCAACAAGGGAAAGATTTCCTGGATGAGGCAATGCTCTCAAGCATATAGTGTGATTGTCAGGGTAGTCCTGTGCAGGGCCGGGAGTTGGGCTCAGTGGTCTTTGTGGGTCCCTTCCAACTCAGCATATTATATGATTAATTTTGAGTCATATTGATGTCTGAACTTTTGTGACAAATTAGTCTCTTGTATAAGAGTTAATTAGAAAAGTTCTACCAAGAAAGCTGCCTTTTGAAAACATGGATTATTGAGTATAGAATAGAATATTCCAGGATTATGCAAATTTGCCTATTATCTTCATTGAGAAAGTACTCTGTTTTGATAGGAAGGTATTCCATTAAAATTCCATTTATGTATAATTATTTTAAAAAAAGGTCCACTTCAGTTTAAAAACTTTTTTCTTCTGTGCTTCTGATTTTCAGTATAAATTGCTTCATTTTCTGGCACCACTTACATCACAATATTAATTCATCCTGAGTGTTATAAATAGTGTGAACCACAGGGAAATGATGATAAATGTTAGCTTACTGTTTAGCTTAACTAATGTACAATAAACTTCTGTCAGCGTCTCACTATGGATAATAACTAATGAGATTTCTATCTTATGCTGCAACTTAATTGCATAGAGCTGTTCTCTTTGAAAGCTTGCTATCTAATGCAGTTACATGGAAAAAAAGAAAAGAAAAAGACTAAATGTCTAAACAGGCTGCAAGTTATCTGCAAAGTTTATAATTATAACATTTAAAAAAATTTAAAAAGCAAAAACCCAAGAAGAATCAAAAAAACAAATATTCTACTATATTTTCTGTAGAAATCACTGTTTTAATTTAAAGGTATTTTACTCATTCAAATGGGGTAATATTTTGAGTGTGCAAAAGTATTGCAAGCCACCAGGTCTGGTGAATTGCAAAACTTTAGTTTGAATTTAGAAGTCTATTATCAACTTTGTGTAATAAATTTAACATTATTGACATTTAATTTCATTTGTTTCACTTGCTTGAGTCCCAGTTCTGCCCTCACATACTATGTACAAGGTACATTTAAGGATCATGAGACTTCATAGTTCTCTGTTCATATGAGACTTGTGGATAATTAAAAGAAAAAAAGAAAAAGAAGAAGATGGGTGTTAGGATGTTTTCAGCTCTTTTCAGCTAATCTTAAATAGTAATCTTTACTTTGTGTATACAGAAACAAAGTCAAACACCAGCTTCTGAAGTATGTGAAAAAATCTGAGATTTTTTTCTCCTCAAGAAGAAACACTCCAGTAATCTAACTGAAGTCATTTGCAATATTAAGAGCCTATTTCTGACTATCAGAATTCATTTGTACACAGGAGGCAAGTGCTCCACACTCTGCACTAAGAGTTCAAAGAAATCGAGGAAAATAAGACTTCCTTTCTATTCCAAAGGTGGGAATGAAAACCTTTTGTTCCAGAATATTTTTCTATAAGGAAAAATGGAAGAAAATAGATATTGTCTCAGTTCCTTAAAAGTGTATAGCTTTAAACAACAGAACCTCAGAATAATCTTGAAGAATGGCTTGTCTGTATCACTTCATTCTTGCAATGCCCTTTTCTCTCTGTACTTCTTGAAAAAGCCCTAGTGTGTGATCTGGTTGGGAAGAGGGAGTAAGGGGAAATAGCTAGCATCTCACAAATCAAAGATTAAAAACTACTTCAATAGCAGCCTCAGCCTGAGAAATCTGAGAAAATGTCTGATTTTTTTCATGGCACATCAGCAAGGACTGGTCATGGCAATTTGTGTGGAATGGCATGCAGGAAGGGCCTTGAAAATCAGCCAACTCGATCAGGGAGCAAGGGTATCAGCCTGGGAGAAGACTGTATTCTGTGTAAGCTCTGCACATGCCATGTCTGATGCAGCTTCCCAGACAGAGCTGTGATAGGAATACGCTGCCTGCCAGGCGTTGGGCTGCAGGGTGTGCCCTGCTTGTGTGCCAGTGCTGGATGGCAACAGTGAGCATGCCTGTGGGAGCTGCACCCAGGAAGAAGAACTCCACTTGGTGACAGAGCAGAGGTGAGTAGGCTGAGGAGCATCAGGGAGAGGAGAGACTGCGGGAATTGCTCCTTGACTTCCCTGAGTCAGGTAGACAGGACACGTTCTATGGAGGATTCCTTATCCTCTCTCCACCTGGCAGAACGTGTTGACTTAAGGGATAGGGGCAACGGTGATGAGTTCCTCCAAGGCGCAGCAGGCACATCCCTGTGACTACCCCACCTTCCCAGGTGCCCTGGCAAAGCAGGCACAAGTCTCTGCAAGTGGAACTGAACAGTGACAAGGATGATGGTTCATCTAGGTTGGAAGTGTCGCTGAGGTTAAAGTTGGCTATGCCCTGCATCAAAACTGCTTCCATAAAGGAAAAAAAAATGATCTATTGTCATAGGGCACACTCTTCTGAGAGGAAAAGGAGATCCAACTTACTAACCAAATCTGCTTCTTAGGGAATTCTGCTGTCTCCCTGGGGTCCAGGTTAAAGAGATGACAAGGAAACTTCCCAGTCTGGTATGCCCCTCAAACTGTTATCCATTATTCATATTTCCTGTAGGTAGCAATGAAGTTGCAAAAAGTCTGAGGGCAATCCAGAAAGACGTCAGGGCCTTGGGACTACTGATTATGGGATCAGGAGCACAAGCCCTGTTCTCTTGAAACCTTTCAATTGCTGGGAATGATGAGGGAAGAAACAGGCTGCACACCTGGTGTCATGGGTAGAATTTGGGAAGTTTTGATCATGGGTTTTGTGAAAGGGGAAGTTTAAATACAGTATTTGAAAAATTTAGTTTGTTGAAAGGGCTATCAAGTGGTGAAGTCTGATCTCCAGAGTTTTTAAAAGATGTGGCACTTAGGGACATAGTTTAGTGGTGGACTTGTTAGTGTTAGGTTAGTGCTTGGATTGGTGGCATTCAATAATCTTAAAGATCTTTTCCAGCCTATGTGATTCTATGGTTCCATGATTCTGTGTGTGTGTTTATGCATGTGTATACCAAGTAAGTTAAAATTTCTGAATCTATTCTGAATATATAGTTAAAATTTTCTTTTCAGAAATACAGAAATAGCTAACAAAATTTTTCATTAAATTTGGTTAAAAAATATGGGGTTTAATATTCCCATTTATTTATCTCAGTCTCACTAGGTTCTTTGGTATCCAAGGAAGAGTTTCTGTGAATTTTTTGATAATCATAACCTCATTTTTTTTTAAATTATCGATCTCAATTCCTGTCTGAAATACTTATCATGCTCACAGACAACCTCTTCTCCACCTTATCCGTGTCACACAGGGATAGAGTGTCCCTGTCTCCCCTAGGGCACACTAGCATACAATAATATGTGGATACTACTTTTGTTTATGGGATTCTGGATATGGAGAGATTTTTCACATCTCTCTCTTGAAATAATCAAGTTTTGGTGTTTCGAAGTCCTGCTCATTGAGCTCTTGCTGTCCAGTTGAAATCTGCTGAGGTGTCCATGGCTGATATACCAAGCACAGTAGTTTTCTTCAAGATCTAATAATGCATGTACTCAGAAGTCTTATGGCCGTAAAACCTTCAGAGAACACTTAGAGAAGATGTAAAACACAGTTAACCTGTTGATAATGACACTTAGAAACAACAGGTCCCATCAGGAAGTGGGGTGCTTCCAAATGATGTGTAGAAGTTGAAAAAAAATCTTCTTACTCTGTGATAGAAGAATGAAAAAGGCTGATAAGATTTGTTGCTCTAGAAAAATGCCCTCTTTACGTGAGCTTATAAGAGTTCCTGTGTTTTCTTTAAGACACTAAGGCACTAATATTTAAGATAAGCTGTTTTGCCAGGGAACCTTGAGATTTCACAGGCTGATTACCATTAGCTAGAATGCTAAAAGTCCTCATCATTTCTCCATAAATATTATGTAGCCAACAGCAGGAGCAATACACAATTCCAAGTGAATAAACATATCACTAAAGCTACTGAGCATGACTTAGACCTTCAGCAACTGACCAGTAGAATATCCATTATTTTTTTACAACAATGTCAAAAAGATTACTGCACATTTTTACTAGGAATACTTTTTAAAAACACCTTTTTCAAAAAAGTAATGTAACTGAATATGGAAAGGAAACTATTTTGTAATGCAAGGAGAAAAACTGCATATAAATAATCAATGTTTTCATTTTGTTTCTAAAAGAGAACAAATTAGTTCAAAACATAATTTGAACTAATAACTAATTGAATAAATAACTTCAGGAAAAAGCTTTTTAATTCCAACTTCTATGCAAGTTACAATCAGTAGTATCATATGAATTGTAAATTGCTGAGTAGAAAGATTTTATTTTATAATTTTCATATGATAAAAATTCCTTCTTTTTAGCCTCATTATTGATTCATTATTCAATGAGTGTACTAATTTATTGACTCTTTCCCCAACTGGGATTAAAGTTTCACAAAGGATCTACCATTTCAAATATAGTGTTTACCCTTTTTCACAATATTTTACAATTTTTCCAATGCTGTTTTTTTTACTTGGTGTTATAAATAAAAGTTTAAGTATATGGATTTTGATAAAATAAAAAGAAGTAATTACTTCAACTGAATTCTTCGCTGATCTGTGATGTAAGGAGGAAGAAATCTCACATGCTTAAATTCATAGTTAAATGCTGAGCTTATGTTAGTGGAAATTGAACTGACCAATTTGGCTCCATGACACTACTTTTAAGAGATTAATGTTCTTATTACATGCTATCCTTGAACTTTGTAATGAAAGAAAAAATACCACAAAAGTATGAAAGAAAGCAAGGACAAAGACGAATAGCATGAAAGAAAAAGATTTTTTTTTAAATAGAGAAAATAACAACAAAACAGATACTTGAAATCTTCACCTTTTGCACTTAATCCACAAACTTAATTTTCTCTTCTGTTTGAATTACATGAATTTCCAGGAAATCTTCCCTGCTAGGCAAAAAATGTTGTCATATTAGTACTAAGTTGATATATAGACTCTCAGTAAGATACTATTCTCACATATAGAGGAACCAATCTTAAACCACAGATGGGTGTCGATTTCACTCTTTTAGAGATACTTTTATTTGTGGGTAATTTTCATGCTGCAATGGCTCTTTTTATAGCTAGAACCCATCAGAAAAATCCAAAATCTATGTCACATATCTAGCAGGCAATATTTTCTGTTATTTGGTTTTAGCAACAGAGTTTCATCATGAAGATATCGTTGGTGTTTGAATGTTATTCTTTTTATTTAAACTCCAGAAAACATTTGGGAAGTTGTCAAATAGAGGGATAAACAAAATTAAGGAAAGGAGCAAGGAAGAACAAGTAGAGAATTCTTCCTTCCCAAACAAGGAAGAATGCTCTATCCCCCTAATAGAGCAATTCCAGAGTTGGGGGTACTATATGGTGAAGATCATCAGGTTTCTGTGGTCACCCTAATTCCCTTTTCCTTTTGCCAGTCCTGAAAATAAGATACTGGAGGGGAAAGACCAGTGGTATGTAGGGCATGTAGTAGAGTACATCTTACATCCTTAAACCATAAGGGTCCTCAGAAAACACTGAGGACGAAAAACCCATGAGTGGTTAATCCTGAAAACCTGATGAGAAAATCATCATGAGTAGCAAACACAGAATCACCAAGAGCAAGACATGCTTGACCAACTTAAAATAAAGCCCTTTACCTTGTCTCTCACAAGGTCCTCAATAGACAAGTTGATGTATGGGCTAGATGGGCAGACAGTAAACTGGTTGAATGGCCAGGCCCAGAGGGTGCTGCTCGGTGGCACAGAGTCTGGCTGGAGGCCAGTAACTAGCAGTGCACTTCATGGGACAATACTGGCTCCAGTCCTGTTCACATGTTCAGTAATGAGCCAGATGATGGTGCAGAGTGCACTTGCAGCAAGTCTGCTGATGACATAAAAATGGGAGAACTGGCTGATACTCTGGAGGGGTGGTCTGCTGTGCAGAGCAGCATCAAAAGGCGAGAAATGGACTGATGGGAATCTGATGAAGGTCACCAAGAAGAAACACAAAGTCCTGCACCTGGGAAGGAAGACTCACATACAGCAATGCATACTGGGTGTTGCTTAGCTGCAAAACTGTTTGGTGGAAGATCTGTAGGGTCCAGTAAACCACCAATGTGCTGTTGCTGTAAAGCATGACAATCGTGTCCTGGGCTGCATTAAGCAGTGTGTTGCCAGCATGCCACTCACTATTATCTGTTTTTCAATTTGTTTTCTCAGAAAATAAACAAAGAAAAAAACCCCACTCTTTTGTTTCTAATTTTGATACAAAAATTTATTGTAAATCTACACAAAATTCACATATCTGAGGATAGTATTCACATGAATTCCTTAAAATTGCCTCCAGTGTAATAGCAGCATGTTCCCTGTGTGTGAAATAATGGTTCATTTGGAAGCTGTTTGGCCTATCAGCATCAGAGGATCATTTGAAAGCAATAAAAAGCAGTGAGAAGATTTCTGGCATAATTTTGATATCTCTAGCGTGAGCTAAATAGAATCGTCTTCTGTACTACAATAGCTAAGATGTTGCTGAAATAATAAACTAGAAGTCAAACACTAACTGAAACAGTGCTCTTCTTTCCTTGATTTGGAACACAGAGAGGAGAAATTAAGAAAACAGCTTTATTGAAAATCCAGGTCAAATACAATCTCCAACAGTTTGGCAACTCCAGAAATAAAGAGATCTACGATGACTCCAGAAATAAAGAGATCTACGATGACTATTTTATATATGTCAGCAGTGGGCAGTGAAAATATCTGGACTGCATTAGAAATATAACACTAATACTATAACATTAAAATGTGATACCAAATTATGACTCTATCTGTCAAAAGTAATTCAGTGAGAAAGAGAGGGAGAAAGGTGTCGCAGATGGCAATGATGATTTCCCAAGCACAAAAGATCATGCATTTTAAACCAAAAGTTGCACTCTAGCTTTGATAAAATGCATTAATGTGAAACCATAAACAACGTAATGTGAGAAAAAAAGGATGAAGTAAAGCCCACAAAAGAACTCACAAATCCTAAGAAATGACACTCACTCAATCACTCCTAACATGATAATACTCATTATTTAGAAATAAAATACAAACATTGTGAAACACAACATAAGCATGAGAATTTATTAGATTATTATGACACATTTGCAAAGACCAGCAATCTCATAACATAGCAGTTCAATTAGCTTAGAGGAATTTTTCATTTGAACTAGGACCAATACTACGGGAAGAAGATGAATGTGCTACTGTGTCAGCGACTGAAATTCAGACTGAGTGTGAGTCTGGTTCTGGTTCCTGGATCTCCGATCTGAATCCCAATCTGAATCCTTTATTCAAAGGAAAAAGCTGGTTTTATACACTTTCTTTAAGGTACAGTATTTCCTTACATGGTAATGTTTACTACACAACCAATCCCGTGTTGCCACATCAGCAATGCATCTTTTTAATGTCCTTCTATGGGGTGATCACGCACTGTTCACCCGCCTGTCCAGCAGGCTTCTCTCTGTAGGGGCCTGCCTCATGATACGTCCTCCCCCCAGGGTCTGTGCCGCCATGCGCTCCTTTGTGCTGCTATGTACTTATCTTGCCCCGTAATTCCCCCTTTTTTGTTTTATATAAATAAAAATTACAAAATAAAACACTTTTAACATTAGAACATAACATGAATATATTTGAACTTCCTAAATTCAGGAAAATGCATAACATAAAATGCAGTTTTCTTAAAAGTAATCAAGATAATATCATCAGCTACCTAAATACTTTACCATCATTCAGAGTCTGCGTTAGCTGGGGAGTTCTATTTCACAGTGAAGACCTGGGAAGCTTTCCCTGGGCAAGACTTCCAAGTTTACCTTGAAAGAGGGTCCAGCTTTTATAAGATTAAATCAGCAAGTCAAAGTGACTTTTATTACACTTTTAGGGCAGAAACACTTGGGTTTGATGG